>JAHLJT010000528.1:0-31692 GCA_031308135.1 Acheta domesticus
CTTCCAACTTTTACCAAGTTATTCGCCTTGTTACTTACAGTGATTTCCGTGAAAAATCTGAAAACATGATATTTCGTCACTGCGGTTCCAATTTCAGTTCTTCAGTTTATTTAGGTGGGTTCCTTCTTCTTTCTGCAGAGTCCCCTCCGTGCCATCGACCGCATATCGCGGCCTCGGAACTATAACAAGGACAGAAATCGAAAAGTTTACAGTAGAACACTTAAAATTTTTGAAGGTTTCTAATAGCGATGCGCAAAATACTATGTCACATTGTTAATAGGTTTTAGTAGGCTCATTTATAAAAGCCGTTTTATTTGTTAAAATCTGATGGGGAGAGATAGATCATTTCAAAACATTTTCGTCAAAATCAGAAGACTCTAAATCACATATCCTTCACAGAATAACTCTGGTCACCTGTAGAACCATCAACTACACTCAAAAAGTGATCATCCCTACTTCATGTTGCTACTCATCTATACCAATCAGTAATTCGTCCAATATTATTTCTTAGCTTCTCCTATCTGAGCCTCCGCCAGCAAATCAAATATGAAAAAAATGCAGATTTTTCAAAATAAATTTCTCCGAACTTTTACAAAAAGCACCCTGGTTTGTACCTAAAACCAAGTTACATAACGAACTCAGCATTATGTCGATCTCCGTTTATTTTCCCTTCCCATCCTCTCGCTTTTTCCCAAAACCCCTCAAATTCCCTGCGCGGTACATTTCAAAATCGGAAAACAAAATCGTCTCACTACAATAGATTAAAACATAAACTATCGCGACAGTTCCTCGACCCTCCCTGACCATCGTGCACCTGATGTTCACAACGTTATTTATTAAATGTATTATTTAATGTGTCCATGTGCTTAATTTATTCGTATATCAATCATATTTCTTAAACAATGTCAATATTCTTCAGTGAGCTGTAAATGTGTCGTACTCGCCTGCTGTGGGTCTTCGGGCCAAGCAGAAACAAATGTTTTAAAAAATGTCAGTTAGAACGTTGCCATTTTGACGCTGAGCCGCGATATTCCCCTCCATCTTTGCAATGTACAGCAAAGGGGAGAGAATGGGTCATGCGAGGCTGAGTAGTGAGGACACCTCGAAAATCAACTTCCGCGCCTAAATTTATAGTCTCTGCCTTTGTAGAAAACAGTGCGGATCACGATCATGTGGTAAGTTTCTCGATATTTATTTGAATTTCGGAACGGAGGATGTCGTGTAGAGAGTATTATTTTAATCGATAGAAAAATATGGAAGAACTAGTTGGATCATTTGGAACATTCTGTACTTATAAAAATCATGTAAAAATTAAAATACTTGATACTCTAACTAACCTTTCAACCTTTATGCCAATCCGAGGCATACCAGCATATCCTTAAAATTTAACAGAACGTTCAAAAAGATCTCATTTTGTAGATAAAGGCGTAAGAAAGATTATTTTAGTCAATATTACTGATTTTAATTTTATTGTAATCAAAGTATTCAAATCATTTACATATCTACTTTGTTACATTACGATCAGTAGTACCTGGTGCGGGGAGACGAAAACATTTTGTTTTCTTTGTTGCATTCATATCACGGTTTTATCTGATCATTTGAGCATCGTCTTCCGTTCAGCACTAGTGATAAAAATGAAACTTTTCTAGCATGCTGTGCATGCCCTAAAAGTAACTTTTACTTGTGGCTGTCCAGAACATTTTACGAAACCGGATTTTAAGGGTCCAGTTTGCGTCATTGCCTGATGATAATGTGCATTCATCGTAACGTATGTTGCGGTGAACGTGTGCGGCTGCTGTTTGCCGTGGAATATAAAATGCAAAATTCTACAAGTTTGGCCTTAAATCTGTTTTATGCACTTCTGAGTAGTTCATTTACGGGCTTATTTCCCAGTGATGTCTTATGAATGTCACAAAACCGCCATATATCCTAGCATATTATATTTAGAGAAAATATCAACCCTAAGAGACGCCTTCGAGCAAATTTTCAAAAGATTTGTTCTCTTTCAAGATTACTTACTTTGTCACCAGACTGAATTGTGGTAATATAGCCTTCACAGTTACTACGAAACAAACTCAATCAAATGAACGAATGACTAACAGGAAGATCACGAGATCTCTCCGGAACGGACATTCAGCCTAATCTGAGAGACTGAATGATTATGAATTATTATTAATGTAATTAAATCATGTAACATCGTCTCATTACACTAGGAAACAAAACATTTTTTCATACCTCCAGGATGAAAGTAGGTGATTTCAAAGGAAACGATCACGCTGATTTTGAAAATCATAATAAAAGTTTCTATCACGTAAGGTTCAAAAGATATAAACCTATTTAGTATTTAAAATTAAAAAATCCTGTATTAATTTCCACATTGTCATTCTGGTTATATTACTAAAACATTTTATGACCATCCTTCATATGAGGTAAGAACAAGTTAAAAATGAAATACGCATATTCGTGCAATAGCATGCAGACTTTAAAATGGTTCTCCACAACATTGGTAGAGACACGAACTTAACGGGCACTGTGGGTACAGTTCCGTATGACACCCACTGACTCAGAATCTGCCACCCCAACAGTTAGATACTTGTATATTGCGATAAGGTAAGAGGCTAAAATAATTCCTTTCGGTCGACTGTATGCGCAGTATGAATATGATGGTGCATGTGATTGGTTTTCAAAACACCCACCAAGACTTATTGAGATCACTAATACCTACTCGTAATTGACGTGCGACTAACAGACGTGAGAAGACGGCGATCTTCGAATACAGAAGGTAAAAGCAAACAACACGAAAGTCAATTTTGTTGATACCTCACGAAAGTGGCATAGATGAACTGAACAAATACTTCATTTTTAAACAGATTTTGTACTTATTGGTTTTACAAAAGCTTTGTAGCACTGAAGATGGCCGCAATGCGGCCGAAAAAGCTTTATGCCAAAATAAACAGTTACGATGGGGAGCCTACATCTAATATTGATTTCGAATCCAATACATGTCTCAGTTTTGCATTTTGATCAAGTGTTAGGTCCTTACAAGTATGAATTAGCACGTAAGACTAACAATTCAACATCCTAAATGCCAGCTTTCGCAATCCTTCATAACCATATGCGGAGTAGAAAATTATTTATGGAATGTGCTCATAATAGTTATGCTATTTAGACCTCAATTACCAAATGCCCGAAAGATGTGCTTTTTTGAATGTACAAGAAGCACGCTGAAAAATATTATTTAACTGTATGTGGATCAAAGCTCCTTAAAATATAAACATGTACATAGCACGTGTATAAAGCATGTATCAGCATGTTGTAATAAAAAGCTATGGAATCTTTAATTGCCTGATTTATATATTACTTTTGAAGAATATTACAGTGTGAGTCATTTTTATGTGATAAAAAACACTCTAACGTGTTACTCACAATAATAACCAAAAATAATCCTTTACCATTTGGCCTCGGAAGCGTAGATTCCCCGTAGATTATTTTGTAATGTTTTTATTTCGCTGCAACCTACGCAATTTTTAGGCTCATTTCCGAGACTGAAAGCGCTGTTGTAGACTCGGGAGTTCATTAGTCATTATTGTTTGAACACGACTGTAATGGAATTCTGACGGCCGGCTGACTTCCTAAAATATGGTACGGTACGTTGGGTACAGCACTGTCGTCATCTGCATCCCAATTCTTGGCAATTCGCAACTTTTGTTTTTCTCCCCCTTGTTTCCGAAAAAGTAGATTATTCTTCGGCAATTCTTAAAACTATCCTGAAAACTTTGACTTTACGACGCACGTAATCTAGGGCGTTTATAGAAGAAGAAAAATCGTCAAGAAACTGCTGTGTATAAACGAAGTGATTCTCAGCAGAATGACAGGAAACATTTGTTTTGGTAATCAAGTTATATACTTTGTACAACCTGAAAGAATCATTCTGTATACTGAATGTTCTTATTTTTTTATCTAGTATCGGACCAACTTCCTGTTAGTTCTTACGAAGCACAAAATCTACGAGCGTCACGTGTGCTTCAAATATATATATATATATATATATATATATATATATATATATATATGTGTGTGTGTGTGTGTGTGTGTGTGTGTGTGTGTGTGTATGTGTGTAACTCCACCACATGGCGCTACATATTCACTACATATCCACTACATATTCACGCCAAATGCAACATCCCACACACTCGGCAGCATTTGGAATCTATATCGTCAACAAACTCGAGGCGTTCTAGGGCCTTAAAAACTACAATTTTGAGGTCAGAGGCCTCAAAGAAACGTTTCTCACACCATAATCTACAGAACGAACTCTTCCGGAACATTCTATTACGTTTTTGCAGGTACGGCGCTTCCGATATTACCTCAACTGCTCAGAGGTGTGCAGAATCTGCAAGTATATGCAGAATCTGAGGGGCAGAGACACACAGAGACAGACAGGGACAGGGTGAGGGAGGGAGAGACAGTGAGAAACGGTGATGGGAGGGGAAAGAGGGAGATGAAGGGCAGAACGCTGCCGGGTTTTCCTAGTATTCTTATAAAAATAAACCAAGTTACATGTAAACACGCAATAGCATTCTGATAATATATTGGTTTGAAAGATTCTCACGAAATCTCAAAAATATTTTATTAGTTGCCGAGTCGTGAATAAATTGTTGAAAACTGCAGCTTAGATAGTTCACTCAAGCGGTGAGTTATTTTAGTGTATGTGTGTGCCTGTTGTTTATATTGTTTCTCTACGAAATGAAGTAATAATTTCAGTGTAGGAAGACGTCTGTGGTCATCGGGGTTTTACGTAAGGATCCTTTCAACTCACAATTTTACTGTGACTTCTTGACCCGAGAATATAAAAATTAAACATCTTCTTTAGCGCCTTGTTTATGAGAGGTTAACTCACACAAATTTTGCTCCAGCTCAAGGCGATGAAAACGTGAATCAAGTTAAACAAAGAGGCGTCTTCTAAGAATCGCTTTCTACAAGCCTGACGAGCACTGCCAGAAACAAAACAGCCAGAGTAACAGTACAGTGTCTTGGCCAAGGCGAAGCGGGGTGGCGAAGGGAGGGGGAATTTCCGGGCGGGGAAATCCCATCGTCGCCCACTTGGCCTATTCTGCTACCCGCGTCCTATGCTCAGTCAGCTCTTTGCGTCCGCTCTGTCCCTATTTGTTGAACCGCCCACATGCTCAACTAGACTCCTCCCCTGCCATTACTGGAACTATAGTGCATCAAGAAAGTCTCTCCGCATTGGCACCTTGCTTGAGAGTACTTGCAACAGATTATGTTGGTAGCACGAGCTGCAGCTTGTAACAAAAGAAAACGTACATTGCGTACTCACTACAATCGTAATAGATTATCGAATTGTTATCCATTCATTTGTTTTCCAGTGATCTAGTTGCTCCCAACATAAATGCAATTTTAATACGAGGCTCGGTGCGAAGAGACTTTCCTGGCGCACTGTACTTCTTGTTCTTGGCACCCGGGCGTTCGCTACATCCGCGACCTCAGTAAACTCCGCCAACCGACTTCTGCAAACGTTCTGCCCAACTTGATCAGCCCATCTGCGTCAGAGATTCACCGTAATGTATATTTGGGGCAAAGAAGAAAGTATCTAATTAACGACCTAGGGCAAATACTGCATCAGAATAGAAGAAGAATAAAATATAAGTACTGTTATCTAATAAATAATTTCCAATTCAATACGAATGCAAGCCTGTACTACTTACTCATAACTTTGTTTTCTTGAAGAATAAGTTTGTAATGTAAGTGTATTTTAATAATATTGCTGTAAGCTTTCTTTATTCCTGTAAGGGATAATTATTTGTAATGAATAAATATGTTATGTGTAATCTCTTATTTCATTTCATTTACTACATTTGAACGCAATGAATAAATTATGCAACGAAGGAATATGACTTTAGAACTGAAAGCGTGAGGTAGGCAATCATCCAAAGGACCAGTATACAATTGCACAGACATAATTAACGGATTGACAGGGACCGCAATTATTAAGCATTCGGTTAGTATTTCGTAATTTCTTATTTTAGATTACTTCATAGAATTCAATTTCTTTTGCAATTAAATCATTTTGTTCAAAAATGAGAATATTAGTAATGTGATTTAACTGTTACAGAAATATACTGTTTTGATGCAAAAATTATATTTGAGTTTCTCCAAATATCACTAACAACTTTTAGTATACAATTCAAATATATTATTAATTTTGATGAGATAGTTTTATACGTCACTACAATTGCACTGAATTTACACTGTCCCTCTTTTCACATACGCCTTTTCCATCTCCATTCTCCTCTCACTTACCATATCCATCCTTGAAAGGGATGCTTGCTTTGACAAGGCATCTTCGGACCACGTTCATTGCAAGTCGTGCACGACTCTCTCGTAAAAACGTAGCTTGTATAAGTTATGTTTCATTGTCTCGTATATTACGGCTTCTTTGAATGGATTGAGCAATCTATTATACTGTGGAACAACAAAGTAAGGCAAAGAGGAGAGGATATTTTGTATTCAGATCAACCTCTCCAGCCGCTCGGCTTGATGAATTATGACATATTGAGCTCAGAGTAATTCGTTTGTAATTCATTCGAAACTGGGCCTTAAAGAGATGGTCGGCGTTCCTTTGAAAAGAAAATATGTAGCTTAATTTCTTGCCCAAGGCACCGCATTTAATGAAGGAACCTGAAACTCATATGAAAGAAAGAATAGTAATTTTGCAGATTTCTTCAGTATAGCAATACGTAAGATGTGTTTGGAGCGGGATATAAGATTCATGAAACGGCCAATGCCGCTGCACGCTTTATATTCATGACTAGCTGGAACCCGGTGCGTTGCTGCCGCAGAAGAAGGAACTGTGGAAATATCTTTTGAAATTTGAAAGAGTTATTTTGTTTAATTTGGAATTATAGCAAGAATGATATTATTTTCTTGTCGATAATGAATACATTTTTGAAATTGAATGATACATAAAGGAGAAGTATAAATTATATTTATTCTATTTTGTTGACTTCATTATTCAAGCGCTATTGGGAATAATAATAATAAGAAGAAGCGCTTTTCTGTGTTTCCGTCTCCAACAAAAACAAATACTTTTTTTTTGTCTGTCCAACACACAACTGACCCTGTGGAATGTATAAAAATAATGTCCGTCAAACAATAGTACAACAAATCCCCCAGAATTTTAAATGATATTTACACTTAAATAAACTATTTTCCAAACATTTTAAATAATTTATTACTTTCCACCGCCTTTGTTAAAAATCAGCTTTCATATCTTCTGATGAAATATGATTCAAATCAATGTATTCTTGAATGATTTCTTTTACATAAAAGTTTTTTATTTAAAAATACTTTTAGTTTTAGCCTTCACATTTCTATTTTTAATAATTAAACTAACTTTGTTACTGTTAGAGCTTTTATAATTAATATATCTCGCTGGACGCGGCAGACATTGTACTGTTATCTCTCTCTTTTTTCCTCCTTTCTCTTTCCCCTCTCACTTTCCTACTCTTTCTTTTTCTCCTCTCTCTTTCCCCCTTCTCTTCTCTCTTTCAATCTTTTTCCTCTCTCTTTCTTTCCCCCCCTTCTCTCTCTATCTTGCATCGCCCACTCCTCCTGTCCACCTCAACCTCTGCCCGCATCACACGGCAACGCCCAGCAACAAAGAAGCTCAGGTGGATTGGGAATTGCATTTAACTGAAGTGTCGTCTTGTGCTGCAGCACCATAGTGTGTAGTTACAATAATAATTTGTACTATGCTTACATAATTCGCACAAATGTAAGCAATAAGTTGACAAAGTTTTATCGTAATCGGGTGAACGGTAAGGCAGCGAATAAAACACGAACCAACAAACATTAATTTTTATATATTAGATTAAGAGACTTCATTACAATGTGAATGTAACGGAATAAATTACTTACGGACTTCAAAAAACGAAACCTCCCAAATGTGCACAAAAAGGAGACCTACAACCACAAAAAATGCCCACGTCCAACCCACATCAAATCACAGGACAGAACTAACTTTTTGCCACTTGCCACTGTTCCAACCATTATTGTCACCAAACCTCATTTATCTTCGTAACATGTCGCAATCAAAAACGTCCAAACTCTCCATACGTCGGCAATGATAATATCCAACAGAGAATTAATCATAGTTCTTTACATGCAGTATTTGACTGCCGTAAATTCTGAGCTAGAGGTCAAAAACCCTCAACAAGATAATCAGTAGTAAAAAATGAAGAGCAGGATGTTAGGAGATAGCAAGTATGAGAAAATAGGATATTTTAAGAAATGTTATGAAAAAGGACGGTTATTTTTATAGTAATCGTAACTTTAAAGGCACATTTACAGAATAATTTAATCAATGTAAAGGAGAAAGTTTACCATAAGGAGAATGATTGGAAACACATCAAACATATTTTTTCTTTAAAATTCGTTGGTTCAGATCACATTATGTATTAATAATTGTTGTTATCCATTCACAATCACATTATTTTTGTAACCGGAGAAATGAAAAACGACATCATTTAAATTTAACAGAATAATCATTTAACAGAATTTAAATGGATGAAAAATCTATTGGTAACTGATTAGTTAAGAAAAACAAATATTTCGAGTTTGTGAGAAAAAAGAGAAAATAGACATAGTCTAGCCAAGATTGACTGTGATTATGTACAATATCTTATGTAAGCTAAACATTACTGAAAGATTTACAACTACAAACTCTAATACAATTTAACAAAATACGACACGATACGTTATATTAATAATACAGTGATAGCATATAAGTAACAAATATTCAAATTATAACAGAATAATACGCAAGTCATTTTTTTATTTACTTAAAATTTAATATAGAACAATTGTTGATTGTTTTCTGGCTGAAAAGTGCGATGAATGTTAATCCGTTACCACCGGTACAGCGTCTCGGGTATCTTGGACAGCATGATGACTTTCTGTGTGGATTCCCGGCCGAAGCAAAAATGAATCTGTAGCCCCCTACAACCGGGCAAAGTGGCTCAGTGCGTAGCTCGCCGACTTCTCAGTCGGAATGTCCGGGTTCGATCCCCATCCCGTTTTTTTTTCATGGTTTCCCTCAGTCATAAAGCGAATGCTGAGATCGTTAAACTATGTCACGATTATCTCCTACCTCTCACCTCCCACCAATCCGTCCCTCATAATTAATCTATCACTTCATTCACTACCCTAATTATATCCTCCCAAGAAAACCTATCATGGAGATAATTCTGTGGAGCTATCTAGATGGGTCACCTAACATCAGTCTATGGAAGAAAAGGACCAAAGGAGAAGAGCCTTCTAGAAACAGTTTCAGTTTCTGCAGCTGTGCGACGAAAGAAAGCACAGGCAGCCAAATAACCTAGAGCTCAAGAAAATGTGATGTGAAAAGATGATGGGAAAACGCCATGCTCGTCACATGACTCCCTAACCCCCAGGCGTGGAAAATAAACACAAACAGGGCCCACGCCTAGAAACACCGCTAGAAGGCAAAAGTCGGATTAATCTGAGCCAAAAATGCCAAATACATACGCACCCATAAACCTACCGCTCTAGGTCGACTAGGCCTGTGATTAATAGCGCAGTGCCAGACATGCCTTATCGCCTCGCCTCGCCAACGTGCGCGTGACGAGCGCGTCTACGGCGGCGCCCGCTGCGAAGCCATCCATCACGCACGGCCCCCGCGACCGCCGCGAGAGGAGGAGGCGGCACTTGATGCATTGTCCTTGGGTTGATTGATGGATTAGCGGTTCTGAGTGCGTCAACTGCTCAGGTCATTTTTCCCGTAAATTTAGAGCATTTTTATCGTGTGAGGTGGCGGTGATCTTCCTTCGCTGGCGAGATCCGGCGGCGACCTACGTCATCTTACGGGGGTCTTCCTTAGCTAGGTACCTCCCACCAGTGTGGCACCGTCCAAGTCGCGTCAAGCTCTAAACTCCCGACTGGTCTCACGACAAGTGTATTATTGTAGTGCATGTAAGTGCAAGTGCGTGTAAGGGGGTGAGGAATGGACAAGAAAGAGGAATGAAATATCGTGCGTCGTGGCTGTGTGTTAGGGTACTGCTCCGACATTCGCCTTGTGTTGATTGGAGAAACCATGGAAAACTACAAATCAGAGCAGCCGGCCGCCTCTTCTCCAGAGAACGACTGAACTCGACCTAGCTATCTAGCTAGTGTCCGTCTCCGGACTGTTAGTGCATAACATCTCTACCTCACGCGTGGCACTAAATTTACCTGTTATTAATTTTGTCTACATATTCAAAGTTTAGTCACCGAATACTTTTCGATATGCAACAGAAGATGCGCTGAGAAGAGGTACCCATTTGGCAGCTCTCCCAAAACAGTACAGCGGGCGAAGACACCTGAGAGCTGCTTTACAACCCACTGGCAGGTGCTCTGCCAAGTCAGACTCTTTGCAACGGGAATTTCCCTCCCCCACACAAATAGCAGTTCTGCACTCTCGTATTTTATGGTGACTTGAACATAACCTAATGGCCTACTTTACTGTTATAACTCATAGAATCTCGCTACCGATTGTGCACACCGAAATTTTAACTTTTCCTCTGCTGTGTGCAATATCCGCCTTTTCCAAAAATTTATATAATATCATAAATCCCTGTTTTCTCGTACTTTCTCGCCACAGAAAAGTTATGTAATGCTGCGCGAAGAAACGGCGAATTTTTGGCAAAAAATCTTAATATAGGGCCCTGGTAACGAAAAAGTGGATATGTTCAGCAGTTAAATTTAGAAAAAAATCCTCTAACATATGGTACACCCAGAATCCATGTTTTGTGGGTCCTTGATACTAAAAAATCGAATGACGGCAAAACGTCTGTGTGTACACATTTCCTCTGTCCGTCTATGAACAACGCTAACGGCTAAACCGTTCAGGCGAATTTCTCCAAACTTTTTATTCTCCAATTGATCTGGCTGATGTCGCAGCCCCTTGAATTTGAAATTGATATTTTAATTTGGGGTGTACTTAACATAAAGCCAATGGGACATTTTCCAAATTTTAAAAAAAATATCTTTATGGATTTTGATTAAATTTTGTTATTGGATAGTGTGAAGAACGTTTATGATAACGGCGCAGTTCTGATTTTCGTTAAAAACTTTTATTTTTAGAAAATTGCAAAAGTTCAACATTTTTTCGTAGTCTTCGTGCAACTAAAATATTAAAGTTACAGATTTTGTCGTTTAAAGAAATCTGTTCCTTAAAGATAGATTTTGAAATAAAATCATGTACAATTTTTCGAAAATATGAGTACTTTTTGCGTAATTTTGTATGAAAATACGGGAGAGAAATCACGTGCTGTTTTATCACTAATTAAAATTAAGATCTAGCAATCGATGACCTACACATTTATTTCGTAAAATAATTAAGCTGAACTAAAAACAATATTCCTTACATCTGAATTTAGAAGTGTCAAAATTCTAGTGAGTTGCTTCTGTTGTTTCCAGAACTACAAAGTTGTTACAGAATTCTCTAGAGATCCTACAATTGAGAGTGTTTTCCTCATCAGAATGAGTTCAAGGCGAACCAAAGCTCCTGTTTCTCCCGAATTAAAGACAGCTCAACAATTTTCATCGTTTTTTGTACAACTTAACTCTGAAACTAGGTTCGGAGCCAAAAACTGTTAAAAATGAGAGAGATGAATAAATCAGGGTAGCTAGAACCCCATCATACTCGGGAACTACGTTATACTGTATTGTTAACTAGGACGCTGACGCCTAGGTTCTTATCAGTGACTCTTGCGTACAATTTATGAGTTCTATTTTTACTTTTGTAGAATAGTAGAACATCGAAATTGTAGATATTTAGATCTACAATTAGTAGATATTTAGATATACAATTCTTGTCCTTAAAATATATTTATCAAATTCTTTCATAAGACTCTAATTTGTAAACTTTAATATTTGGTCACCTTGACCAAGCAGGTTTGAAATAAATTAGAACGAAAATATATGTGGCCCACTCGACCACAGTAACTATAATCTTCGCCACCATCATCATTATAACTTGCCCAAAAAGTCAATAAAGTTAGGGTCTATTAATAGTTTCTGAAGCTGTTATTAAAGTTGTCTCTCAACTTCACTCACCAGACTGCGAGTACCCGACCTAGACGGAACTGTAAAGGCGGCTTCACACATTCGTAATTCGGCGAGTTGCGAATCCAGAGTGGATGGGAAGCTTGCTTCTCGTATTTACCTAGCAACGAACATTCGGTGCTCGCAGAACCCACCGCGTGTCGGTCCTTCGGACACATCAAATAAAGCGATCAATCGCTGAGCGCTTCAGCAGCTCGGGATTGGGCAAGTAGTAGATCGCCACTCATCAAATGGGTGTGTGGAGCCGCCATAAGATGATCTCTCACGGTTGCCAGGGAATTGAACTCTGGACCTCCTGAAATTGACTTGCACGTTGTTGACTGGTGGGTCCCTGCCCTGCACAAGCTCCCAATTTTCGTTCCCTAGCGATGGGCAGGGGCGGGGGCGCGGCGGGCGCGGCGCGGCTGGCGTGTGGGCGGGGCGGCGCGAGGTCCTTGACACGACGACGGCCGCGGCCGTTTCGCCAGTCACTGCCCGCCAATTATCCGCGCCATTACACGCTCTCCGACGCCGGCGCGTCTCGGGTGGGTTGGCCTCTGGAGACAGGGGGCGGCGACAATAACGGTGACGGTGATTCGATGGCGATGGCGATTCCGGTGACGGACGCGGTGATGGTGACACTGATAGTGTTGGTGATGGTGGCGGTGATGGTGGTGGCGATGGCACTGACGTGAGCAATAGCGGGAGCTATGACCATGGCGATACCGGTGGCGGAGACATTGATAGTGTTGGTGACGGCGGTGTTGGTAGTGGCAATGAAACTGGCGCTAGCCATAGAGGAGTTGTGGTGATGGCAGTGATGGGTGCGGTGGCAGTAGTGTTGGCGAAGGGAGAGATGTTAGTGACGATGCTGATAGGGTGGAGGAGGAGGAGGAAGTGGTGGTGGTGGTGCGGGTGGTGCGGGTGGGGGTGGGGACATTAGAGGTGGCGTTGCCACTGTTGAGCTGGTGATGGCAGCGGGACGAGGGCGGGGCGGTTGCTATGGCGGGTCAGGGCGAAGCAGAGCAGAGCAGGGCGAGGGAGGGGAAGGGAGCGGCGACGGTGCAGGGGGTGGAGCCTGGTGCGGGGGCGGGGAGGGTGAAGGTGTTGGGAATGGCTGGGACGAGCGGGGGCGGCGGCCGGCGCAGGTCGTGGCTGCGGTCGCGGGCAGCCTCCGGCGGATCCGCCGCCTCCGTCGTCTGGCTTGAGGAAGGTCTGCCAAGGGTCGTGTGTAATGTACCACATCTTCACATTGCTTTTCCTCGTCGTCGCTCCAGGAAAATGGTCGCTTGTGATTATGTAGCCCTTGGGGGATTCCTGTTCAATGATATTCTACCGATGAGACTGTGAAATTAAATAACTATTACGGGGTGTGCAGTTAAAAATAAAAGAATTAAGAAATTAATAAAAATAAAGTACTTCTGCATTTGGAGAACTAGAAGTAGAAACAGTAAACTTTCGTTAGCACATACTTACTTAACACAAGTTTCGCCCTAACACGAAAAAATCAGTCGTGGTAAAGGA
Source organism: Acheta domesticus (assembly GCA_031308135.1). Lineage (NCBI taxonomy): Eukaryota > Metazoa > Arthropoda > Insecta > Orthoptera > Gryllidae > Acheta > Acheta domesticus. The sequence continues at coordinate 13,648 of JAHLJT010000528.1, forward strand.
ACTTTGTAATATGGATTTATTTTATATAATAATCGGATAGCACACATTGCTATAGTACGAACACTCACTACTTTGGTCTCTTAGAATTTGTGTTCACGAGGCTTAGCTGTCTAGCTAGTCGAAAATCTTGCCGTTTGCATGACTCAAATTCTTGGACCTTCCGAACAAAAGCAGTGACATTATTTTATTCCATGAGCCACCATTGACGGTCAGAGATTTAGTATTTGTGCCGCAAAGTATATCTAAGAACTTATGCAATATCCCAGTTCACTGGAAGACTTGGAAGGTATCACGCAAGGTATCACGTGATATCCGCTTTTCGAGCCAAGTATTATAGATCACAGGGTCTGCTCGTTTTGAAGCAGAATTATATTTTATATTTAGCATCCAATGCCAAACACATTTAGTCCTGAACTTAGGTAATATTATTATTATTATTATTATTAATAATAATAATAATAATAATAATAATAATAATAAAATCCGCGATAAATTCTTGAGAATACAATCATGGGTAAAACACCAATTCAATAAACCATGGTGGCAGCCAATACAATCACTTCAATATTTGCCTACCATTATTTTTCTATTCGAAACATCCGTCTCGAAGATTGTTCAAGCTATTTATTTTAATGAAGCCACAAAGCAGGACGAAGCATAACAAACGAAAAGAGCAATTCATTATTATCCGTAATACACTATGGAAATATGATTATCTAAAATATTAATATATCCCTCTTAGAAAAGTTTGTTTTTTGCATCACTAGAAAAGTAAAAGAAGAAACGTGAGCGTCTATCGGCTTGTTTTATTTCTCTTACCTTACGAAGTCGTTCTACATGATAGGAAGCCAAGCGTGGAGAATGATCACTACTTGCAAGTAGTTTACTAAGACGATAATTGTAAACCTGATAATAAATAAAATTTACACTTGAGAATTTGATACTAATTCACTAGCTAAGAGAGAAATTACCCCGAAAATTATTTTAGAAAAGTAACAGTGTACATCTTGATAATGAATCAAATGGTGCAAAGTACGAAGATAGAATAAAACCTCTTCGATGGGACAATAATACAGCACGTTTCAAATTTTTTACGTTGCTCGTGAAGATAAGTTAACGAGCGAGAGGAGCCGTAAGTGTAGCCTACGAGAACACTACTGCGCAGGACTATTTTGTACCCATTACTAATATTTTCTTGCCAGATACTGCAACCGTCCTTCCTACTTGCCCTCACGTTATTGCGCCAATGCAACCGTATTCTCCTTTTAATATCCAATGCAACCGAATATATTACTATCCCCTCCTCTTTTCAATTAATATTATTATTATATGACGACGTTGCATAAATTTATGTCGAATCGTAGGTCGTGGTCGGCCCCGTACGGGAAATACCTGTAAACAGCGTTCAATATTGCAACGTACACAGGACTGCCAAATACTGAATGAGAACACATTATTTTTCAAAAAAGGAAAGAAAGAACTTTAATCCTTTTCTCTCTTGTTATTCTCTCAACAACAATGTAACAATGCGTGAAATATAAATTCACTCGAGCTTGGCAACATTGTTATAGCTCAAATACCCTTACATGAAATTAATATTAATCAGCTGATTCCAAATTACTGTATATTCAGGAATTCCTTTTACCCAAAAAAAACCAATGTCATTAACAAATTTTTCTCGTACGTACGTATTTGCAAATGTAACAATGAAAAAAAATGAAAAACAAGACTAAATTTTACATTGCTAGTTAACAACAATTGCGTGTGTTCTGTTCTTTAAAATTTCGATATTTCCACCGATCTTGTCGGAGTTTATTTAATTTACTTGAATATGCGCAAAACGAATACCTGATTTAATAATTACGCCGCGAATACTTTCCTGTTGTTGCGTTCGTCGAGACAGCGCCGTCGTCAGTTCGGTCGTCCTGCGCGTGTCCACGTGCACGCGCCGACGTACTCGCACGCTCCAATCTTGCGTATGCTGGTTTTCTTCAAAAAATTCCCCGGGATTTCCAGAAATTGCCCGATCACGTCGAAGCACAAAGTCACAAAAATAAATAAACAACTTCTCTCTTCCAATACGCTCACTGCATCAATAGATGTTCGCGCTATCCGTTCACATGTCCCTTGCACGGTACCGATTCGCCGCCAAAATGTCTAAGTCCAAATCTTTTAAAAAAATCTCGAGTTCGTCCAACGTGGACACGATGTTTCTATCACCACTGACTAGGCAGAACTCCTCTTAAAATCATGTCGATTTAACACGTTACCTCGCAAGAGAAAAAATGCCGGCGAACTCCATTCTTGCCTTTTCATTGTTGTTTTCTAATTTTTTCTAAGATGTCCAATATCAATTATTTTGACATGCTTGTGCGTTTATTTACTAACGCCTTTTCCCAATGTTAAGGTTTTCTTGCCCAAACAGATATTTTCGATCTTTTTTACGTCGAAAATGCGAAATTTCTCCGTCGACATTACACACCAATTCGTCGCTTGTTTTTGGTATTATTAATTCGTAATATTTCTTTATTTCAGAAATTCAATGTTCTATAAACCCTTTGGATCAGCTATAATTTTTTGATTAAATTTATACAACGACGATTCACACGCCTCTCGTTGCCTAATTAAAATTTCTTCATAAAAATTTGATATTTTAAGTTATTATATCTGACACGTCACTGGGGCTTTTTCTCTAAAATTTTATATTCTAATTTTAAATGAACCCATCGTCCGATCGTGTTCAAACAAGGACCACAATGTTTGTTTATTTATTTTCCAGCTAACTGTACGGTCAGATTTCTTTCCAAAACTACCGAATCCATTGGGTTTTCCAAAACTGTCGAAATATACTTTCCGCGGCACGCTGTTCTTCTGTCTCCCTAGTATCGATTCATGTACACGTTGCTTTTATTGACTATAGTTTAATAATATTTATTCCTTGTCCACAATTGTTTGGGGGAATGTATCATAAATGAAACCATTACATAATGGAAAAACAAAATCAGGTAACATCCTCAAAAAGTTTATAAATGAAGGAGTGAGACTAGGGTGCTGTATGTCACCCACATTTTTTAATATTTATGCAAAAGGTTCGTTTTCCAGTCTCGTTGGTTAGTGATGGCTCGCTCAAAGTTCACTCTCAAACAGAAAATGTTTGTGCATGACACATTCGTGAAGTGTGAATCTGCGAGAAAGTGTCGACAGAAATATATTACGGCGTTTCGTGAAATCAGAGCTCCACATGGGAATACAATTGAAAAGCCAGTGAACAAATTAAGGAGCCAAGAAATACTTGTGGGCGCAAGACAGTGCTGAAGTGCTACGTCTTAACAAAAGAGAAATTGCTTAGAATTATTACACGTGGTTTGTGTCCTGCACGCTCTCCTGATCTGACTCCGTGCGACATTTCTCAATTACTTCATTTTTCAAATACTTATTTGCAAATTACACAAAAGCAGGAAATTAATGTGTTAAATAAAAGCCGTTTATAAGATACCCCTCCTTTAGGTTTCAACCACAAGTGCAAAATATAATATTGCTACGTTAGTCAACCATAATCTAAGACTGCACCAAGTACAAAATGTTATGTCAAGGGTAAAAGAAACACTAAACTTGGGTTGAAGAATTAATGGTTTTCAGAAAGGCTCAATGTAGCTCAGACAGAATGCATGTTCATAGCATACGTCATCACAGCCAAATCCCATGGAGCCGGAATACAATTCTAAGTGGGTGTCACGGATCTAAGACAGTATATAATCATTACCAATATTTCACACAATTTTAGAAATTACCTAACCAACTTGCATCCGAGGAACGATAGAGATAGAGAGAGAAAAAGAGAGAGGAAGAAGCAGGGGCGCCAGTCACCATACGAGGAAAAAACTTTCTCGGTAATTGAAATATGCGTGTTCATTTGCTTCGCGAGGAAAATGTACTTTAACTTCCTCTACGATATCTCCCAATTTTCGATTGCAAGCTGGGAATTCCCGACAATATGAGTCATGCGGGAAGACCTTATAAATATGTAAGTGTATTTTACGACAAGTCCCCATCCAAAAATGTTGATTTTGACAGCCATTAATAAGCGACGAAGGTGGCCATTCATTAAAGTTCCATTATTTATAGAACCGTCTCGCAAAGTGGAAAAGAACACGGTTCCAACATCCAGGCAATCAGGAGCCGTCGGCCGCGGCATCTCTCGCCGCCTAATGGCTAAACCGCGAACTGGCCCTCGAGGGGTCCCAGTCGCGTCAAGTGGCCCCGCCCATCACCCCCTCGCCGCCCTCGCCAGCCGCTCAACATCTCCCGACGCAAAACGCGAACTTCCCACCGCCACGCAATGGGATTCCCGGCGTTCGAATGCACTCAGGTGTGACATCCCCTCACCTCATCCCTAATATAATAATAATTTGATGGAAACCCGCGAAGAATCTGTAGTCTGTAAATCAGTTTCAAATCGATAACGCCTTTTACTGGAACCGAACTTCAAGTGGTTTTGACAAACCGTGCTAGGAAGTAGGTCAAAATAAAATGGAGCGTTCAAAGAGATTACTGAGGCATAGAAATACATCTTGTGTCCCTTTAAAACTTGATTTGAAGGGTGAAGGTCGCATCGTTTACGAGTTATGCACGACAGCCCCGTCAGTTGCAGACTTAGTATGTATGGTTGAATGTGACTATGTTGTTTTCCTTAAATCATAATCTACGAGCTTCTGAATTTTCACCTTCAGCCTGCAATATTGAAACACGAAGTTGTGTGTGGTTTCTTATAAATTATACAAAACTGTGAACTCTTCCTAAAGAATTATATATAGAGGGGAGAAAAAATTGTCTTTATTAATGTTGAGATCCTATTACATCGAACGACATTCAATATATTCATTATTCTAAGTACTACAACAAGGAGTGAAAAACGACTTTCACTACTGAGAATGTATACTAAGGACCATCTCTAAGAACGCCTTAAGCACTTGAATGAACTCGAAACCAATCCCTGCTCCTTTGTGCAGGTGTTCACGACTTTGGTTTAGAATATACGTGGAAAGGAATGGAAAAAATAATCATCCACAATTTCGACTTATTTAAGAACTTCCTGGACTTCCCTCTTTTCTGTGTGATTCTCTCTCTCTCTCTCTCTCTCTCTCTCTCTCTATATATATATATATATATATATATATATATATATATATATATATATATGTGTGTGTGTGTGTGTGTGTGTGTGTGTGTGTTTGTGTGTGTCTCTTCCTCTCTCTCTGTGCCTATGATGACACTCTATCTTTGTCTGTTTGCATGTCACTAACTCAAGAACATCATAAAAGCTCTCTATTGATTTTCACCCATTCAAGAAATATTTTATCAGCTACATTTCAAAATTTAATTAGTGTCGCGCCTGATACTCTCCCTTATTCTTTGAGTTAGTCTGTATGTATGATTAATACTCTTACTCTTTCCCTCTCCCTCCCTCTCTCATTGTTCCTCTTTAATGTCTCCATATATTAACCTTTAAATAAAACCCTGGGGTCTATTGGACCCCAACCAAATTTCTATATATAGGTTTAATTGGAAAATAAATATTTAGGATATTTTACTCCCACGTAAATTCAGTTAGTAGGTTTGGGAAGGGTTTTGCACAGTTGCCGCCTTCTAATAGTCTGCTACTAACCTCGCAGTAGAGTGAGGAAGTGTCTTTGGGGTCTGCTGGACCCCAATGTTATATTTACGTGTGTCTTTTTCAAAGTTGCAATTTTGGTTTTTGTTTGTTTTTAAGACTTTTTCTAGACAAAATTATATCAACCATTCAAGATATTTCACACCTAATACGAGATTTACTAGATGGGATTGATAACGAAGAAACATCGGAGGGCTTGTTTGGTGATCACTCGGATTTGGATCCTGATTTTGATTTAGAACACGATTTTCAATAGTTTTCATTTATTTTTTACACAAATGTTATTTTTAAGTGTGTAAATGAAAAAATAATAGTTAAAATTTGATTTTTTTTCATTTTTCAGTCAAATTTTACTTCTATCAAATCTCTAATGAAGTATTATTTTGTTGTTTTTTATCTAAATAACGTCTAATTTGCATTATTATAAGAAAAACTGTTTACATTTTAAAGATAATGATAATACTGGGTTATAATACTTTTCATGGCCTTTAATAAAATATAAAGTTTAACAGTGATATTTTGTTTTAAAAACAAAAAACAAAAAAAAATTCATCCAAATCTATACACATTTGTCAAAAAATGTGTAATTTTTTATGAATGGTGCTAATATCTTAATAAAATAACATTAATTTCCCTCAAACAGTGTTAGCTCTACTAAATGGACTTAAAAGTGTAATTACAAAATATTTACAGAACTTTCGAAAACCTTCAGGTCAAAATATACATACTTTAAAATTGGTGTCTGACAGACCCTACCGTTATATTTACGTATAATTAAATAAGTACTATATTTAAGGGTTAAGAATGAGCTCTCTTTGATTGGATACTCTCCATTCTAATTTTGTATGTTTATCTTTGATGTCAAATACCGGAACGTTTCGCAGTGCCGAAACTAGGGGCGAAAGAGGGAGCAGGACTCGAGTTCTAACAGCCGTTTACAGGAGAGCGCCGAGGAAAACCAAAAGAGTGAACTTGGATGAAATTATTATTTTAAAAAAATCGAAATGAAGGGTTGTTATGAGAACTGAATGTAGGGTTGTTATGAGAATGTCTGTAAGATTGTTTTGGGGATTTCTTATCATGCTCTTGCACATGTAGTTTCATATTACAACCCTAACTGAACAATCGTGTTAACTACGTCTCCTAATAAGGAGATTTTTTTATTTTATAATTTGTCTTAGTGTGCCAGATCTTATAAAAATGACAAAGGAAATATATGTTAGTGAAAGTGAAGAGGAGGGAAAAAAGATCGGTTATTAACTTTTGCCACGGTTAACAAACTCTACATCCGCTTCTGCCGAGAAGTTTGATTTTGTGTTATAAAAGATTTCCTACTTAAAAATACGTACAACAGGATACTCGAAAAAAATAAATTAGGCCTTCCGAAAAGCGGTATAACAGACTCCCGTCAAGCAACACAACAGACCCCCTAGAAACCTCTACCGGTTTATCGTTCCAGCACCAGTGTATCCTTACATCAAGCAATACATTAAACATCAAAAATCAATACAATACAACATCAACATAAACCAATCAAACCCGTTGCCTCCACTTCCATTAGTGATCATTTCGTGCCGTTTCCCCGCGTGCGGGGGCCGCCGCCCGCGCGAGCGACGTGGGAGGGCGATGTCTCACTCGTTGGCGGCGCACGCAGCCCCCGCGCCAGCGGCGGCGCGCCACGCGACGAGGAGAGAGTGGCGACGGCGTTTCGTCAAGCCGAGTAGTAAAGGGACGATAAATATTATTACCCATGTGTATTTGAAGCAAACCGGAGCACCGATTGATTAATTAATTAATTAATTACTGATTCCGAGCGCAACAACAGAATGTTTATAAGCGGAAATTTTGCAGTGTAGATTAAATATTACTGCAAGATAACGCAAGCATACTGATAAAGGCCATAAAGGCCATATAATCTGCCATATTTATATTGTAAATTAATTTTTAATTTGAAATAGAAACTTCCATTTTGAAATTGTAAATTGCTTTTTTAAATTGTTTCTTGAATTTCTGTCGGTTTACTTCGTAAACTCTCAATAATAATATTGTACTAATGCATTTTATCAATAGACATTAATTGACATTCCAAACATTCAGAAGATGTAAAGATAGATCTACTTCTGTGACCATTATCATCGCAATTGCTTTCTTCCTCCTCCTAAAGAGCACCGATTGATTAATTAATTAATAAATTAATTACTGATTCCGAGCGCGACAACTACTAAGGTCATTGGTCCCCGTAAATATAGAGTATGATTTATCGCTGGAGATGGCGATGAAGTTCTCCCTCTGGATGGCGAGATCCGGCGCACAACTACCTGCCGGCTAGGGCGGGCGGATCCCAACCAGGTATCTCCCATCAGTGGGGCATCACCCCAGCCGGAACAACTCTAATTTCCCGTCTGGTGTCCCAGCATGTGTGATAGTGGAGTGCCTGTAAGTGTAAGTATGTGTAAGTAAGGGGTGAAGATAGAACAAGGAAGAGAAAGGAAAGATTGCGCGCAGTCCGTGGACCGTTTATTAGCGTACTGTTCCCACATTAGCCTAGTGTTGATCGGAGAAATCACAGAAAACTACCAATCAGAGCAGCCGACAGCTAGAATCGCCAATCGCGATCTTTTATTCCACATCTTTGCTCCTCCTACTACTTACGGAACTAAAGACAAAAGTATTTGACGCAACTGAAAACACAAGAAAGATCGATCGATCGATGGATCGATAAATCAGTCTTCCAAAAGTACACAATCCCACCCTTCATTCCCTCGTCGTTGGATGAGGTCGGTGGTGACTGTGCGTCACGCGCTGTGACGAGCAGTGGCATCCCACAGGGGTGGCGACGGTGGACCGCGGGGGGGATAGGAGGATGGAGGGTGGAGGGGAGGGGGCGACGACGCGGATTGGCCCTCCCCGGGCGGTCGACCCGCGAGCGGACACGCCCTGAGCTATCGCCGCGTGCATCGCGGATCGGCCGCCGCTGCGGGGGAGGCGAAGGCAGGGGGCGCGAACGGCTACCGACGAGGCCTTATAAGGGCCAACGCTCCGGACCTCTCCCTGACACGCATGCCTTCGCCATGAACACGCTCTCAACCGCCACTTCATTCATATTCCGCAGGATTAGGTCTGAAATATAATGCGCGGAATGGTGGGCGATTTCCTGTGCAGAATGTGCAGGGCATATAATCCAACAAGAAAGTTTAAAAAACAAGTGTGAAATAAAACGTCATCGTAAAGTAAGAGGTTAAGGGAACCAATCAGCTTAGCAATTTTGTTATTTAAATTCGCCGTGAGCTCGTTCCCCTTAGCACCACTCATGACATACCACAAACGAGCAACATGTTCATTCGTTTATGGCCTCATTACCTCATTACACCACAACCTTCCCCTGGCAAACGTACAGGTACCCGTTTGCGGTGTCTGACCTCTTCAACCTCTGTCCAGACGCTAGCCAGCCCACGGAAATGCCATCCATAAACTTTTAATAACGTAGCAGTCATAAGCGAGCAACGGCACCCAACATGCCTGACTCGTTACACACCGACGCGACGCGACGCGCAAATTTTTAGGAAGTGATGCAACCGACTCACCCGCGCCTTCATTTTCTTTGCCGTTTAACGTTTTTTTGTTGTTCTTTTCTTTCGCGCTGCCGTCGCTCCGCGTGTTCCTTTTGCCGACGCGAGACGCCTCGAGGCGGGGCACGAAGAATGTAGTTCGCAGACCCCGAGGGGCGCGGCAACACGGCGCGTAGCTGTGAGACTCAAAGCGCCACATTACGCACCATTACGAAGCTCTCCTTTTCTCCTCGCAAACAACGGTTCCCCTCAACTCGCGAATAAGTTCTTATAGAACATGAGCAATATTATTTTGAAAATTAGCTTTCAGGGCCTAAGCTGTTCCGGGGCTTCGTTATTGAAAAATAAGTGTACAATAACGATTCGCAAAGCAAAATACACGATTCGTTAAGGAATTAAATATCACACAGCATTGGACTAAGTCAATGACTCTTTCTTATTATTTTTCTACTTCTTCTTCTGCTGCTCGTTCTTCTTTTTCTTCCTTTCTCTCACTTCATTTTAACGTTGTTATTCTTGCTCTTTTTCTCTTTTTTTCTTTCCTACTCCTTTCCTTCCCTATTCCTTCTTCTTCGTCTTCTTCTACTCCTTTACCTCGTAATCTTCTCTTTCTTGTCCTTTTATTAATTTTGGTCATGTTCCTCCACCTCCTTCTTCTATCCTTATTGTTAGTCCACTTCTCATCCACTTTCTCATTGCTGCCCCAGATAAAATTAAGGTAGCACAATTGCAGGCGTAGATTCAACAAGAAGCCTGTGACGCGTACCCGTCAAGCAGGATGCCTAAATAAATGAATTGAAAGACGATAGGCTTTCGCTGTGCTCAGTAAAAATTATTTTCGAAATGAAGTTAGGGTTTTTTGTAATGAAACTACTTAAAAAAATTATTGAGTCGCATCGGCAACTGTGGCCTTTAGAAACTCATTTACTCTTTGATTTACAAACATATAATAATGCAATAAGACATGATCATGAAAGAAGTTGGTATTACAATTGGTAACTAGAAAAGAGAATACGAAGTATTTGCCTGCAGTATACAATATGTCCTAAAAAATTAAGTTACCAATGATTGAATGTTTATCTTACTTAACTTTCTTTATTTTATAAACCCCTTTTTTATTTTTTAAATGTTTATAAGCGGAAATTTTGCAGTGTAGATTAAATATTACTGCAAAATAACGCAAGCATACTGATAAAGGCATTCATCTGCCATATTTATATTGTAAATTAATTTTTAATTGAAATAGAAACTTCCATTTTGAAATTGTAAATTGCTTTTTTAAATTTTTTTCTTGAATTTCTGTCGGTTTACTTCGTAAACTCTCAATAATAATATTGTACTTATGCATTTTATCAATATACATTAATTGACATTCCAAACATTCAGAAGATGTAAAGATAGATCTACTTCTGTGACCATTATCATCGCAATTGCTTTCTTCCTCCTCCTAAAGAGTCATAAAACTTTATCGTTCCTTATTGCAGTAGTCTATTTTCCTTCTTCGCTCCAGTAAAGCAACAAAAACTACCCAGCGGCAACCCGCAAAGCAGACATGCACTTTCATATTATCTGCAAACACACATTACTCACCATGCAATTTGAATTGTTTGAATTATGAGGAAATCTGTTCGTGGATTGGTGCATTCAGCTGTCAAAAACACCTAAAGTTCTTCAGAAATGTACCTCATTTTCATGATGGTATTTTGAGATCAACTAAAAACAAAAAATGAAAATGTTTAACTGCGTGTATCGAATTAAAAGTAGTTCGCGTCACGCGCACACTTTGCCGCCTGAAAATGTGAACATGGTCCAGGTCGTCCGTGTCAACAACAGTATGCGAGTATAATATTAATACTCCCTATTACAAACATCATAACATTATTTATCACTTTAGATTTAGTTTTAATTAAAAATTGCAATATATATAATTTTAATTTCGAATTTGTCAAAACATCTCTTTCCTGGGGATTCAAAATTAGTTTACCTCTTACATCGATTCAGTACTTCTCAAGAACAGAATTTCTTCCAGTCTCAGAGAATGAGGCGCTGCGTTCCCGCATCTCGACAAAGGCAATACGCGTACCCTCTTGCCCCTACTTTATTCTTGGCTCATATATATACACACACACACACACACACCTCATATATAGAGGGTACGCTTATTGCCTTTGTCGAGATGCGGGAACGCAGCGCCTCATTCTCTGAGACTGGAAGAAATTCTGTTCTTGAGAAGTACTGAATCGATGTAAGAGGTAAACTAATTTTGACGACTTGAGAAGCCCCAGGAAAGAGATGTTTTTTATCTAAAATGCATTTGTTTTGGAACAATAATACTCTTATTTGAATAGTAGATTAATGATGTTTGGTTTTGCTTAAATTGCAATTGTGGCCATGTGACCAATGATAGGAATTGAATTTGGTTACTGGGTTTCATCTCTGGTAGTTCTGATACAGTGAGTTTTCAGATAAAAACATAATGACTTTGTAAAGAAATGAGGAAGTGAATGGTAATAACTAAATAAGTGATATTTGCAGTTTAAATTGACTTTACTACATGAATCTGAATGGCAAATGAACATATAAATTACAAAAATAACACTTACTTTTCTTTGATGTACAACATGTTATGATACTTAAAATTAACATACAATCGTGATTCTTGATTTCAAGATGAGAAGTTTTCAGTTGTTCTTTCCGTTCTGCTTCGTTTTGAAGTTGATGCACACGCACAGTACTTAGTATGTGGTCACAACACAATTTGGATATGATTGAACATTTACTGTAGTTGAAGTTTGACACGTTTGACTGACTATGACACGTTTTGTACAAAATACCGATGAGAACAATGGTTTACGTAAATTGTGAGCGCACGGGCTCGCTTGAAACATGTGGCCTCGGCGGTTGCCTGCCAAACACTGCCTGCGAACACAGTAACGGATTTTTACGCCACCCTCCTGCACGCTGTTGCCGGAGCGGTGTCGGCTCGGCGTGGCGTTGGTTCGGTGTTGCCGCTTTGAGTTTCTCAGCGCGATTTGTAACATGCTGCCCCCGTCAGTGCGTAGCGCTGAAAAATCGATTATTGTTACGAATCGCGTGTTACAAATGGCTGTCTTGGGTTTCTTGTGGTAAAGGACAAATGTTGCTAATGCTGCGCTTGTAGATTCCTGATGTTGTAGTGACGTCGACTACTCTTACTTTTCCGTCTCTTCCTGGGTACGTTTTGCTTATTCTTCCTAACTTCCATGTTGCTGGTGGTAAATTGTCTTCTTTAAGGAGTACTATTGTGTCTTCCGTGAGATTGGGATGAGATGAATGCCACTTATTCCTCCTTTGTAAGGTTAAGATGTAATCTTGGGACCACTGTTCCAAAATATTTGTGTTAAGTTTTGTATTTTCTTCCATCTTGAAATGTGGTCTAATTTGATTTCTGAATCTTTTGATGATACAAGTAGAGATGGCCTTTGATTTAATAGGATGGCTGGTGATAAATAATTGAAATCTTGATGATCCTCAGTTAGTGGAACCAACGGTCGTGAATTTAGTATTGCTTCTATTCCACATGCTAATGAAGTTAGTTCCTCGTAATTAAGAATTCGATTACCCACTGTAGGTATGAATATTCTTTTGAAACTTTTGACTGCTGCTTCCCATATTCCTCCAAAATGAGGACTGCGTGGGGGAATGAAGTTCCACGTGACCTTTAAATGCGCAGTAGCGTCTTGTATTTGATGTTGTATTATTTTGTTTTCCAGGAAGCACAGTAGCTCTTTTAATTGCTTTGACGCTCCCTTGAATGTCGTTGCATTGTCAGAATACATGTGAGACGGAATGCCTCGTCGATTTGTCATTCGAAAGAATGCAGCTAAGAATGCTTCTGAAGTTAGATCCGATACTACTTCTAGATGTACTCCCTTTGTTGCTAGACAAATGAAAACAGCAATGTAACTTTTGGTAAATTTTCTCGATCTGGGTGTTCCCAATCTAGTAGTAATTGGACCTGCGTAGTCTATTCCACAATGCGAGAAGGCTGGTGAAACAGTTACTCTTGGAGCTGGAAGCTGGCCCATTAATTGTTGTGGTTTCAGTTTAGATTGTTTGAAACATGGTATGCATGATCTGATGACACCTTTTGTAGTGCGTCTAAGAGATGGGATCCAAAATTTTGACGAATCTGTGACATAATTGATTGCGTTTCCTGCATGAAGTAGTTGTAGATGCACTTGTCGAATCAATAATTTTGATAGTCGGTGAGTTGATGGGAGAATGATTTGATGTTTGGTATTGAATGGAAGATAGGTGTTGTCTAGTCTTCCTCCTACTCTTAATAATCCATCAGTATGTAGTTCTGGAGCTAATGACTTGATTTTACTTTGATGATGGATGGGCTTGTTAGCCTTTAGTGCTGTCAATTCTTGTTTGTAAATTTGATTTTGAACTATCTTACAGATAATTTCTTCCGCTTCTTGCAATTGTGCCGGCAATATGGGTGGATTGATGCGAGCCTTTGGGTACCTTAAGTTGTGAATGAAGCGTACACACAGTGCGATGCTTCTTAGAACCTTGTTGTAGCTTGAGCAATTTTCATCAGTTGCAGTAATTGATTCGATGTTTCCCTGATTAAGAAGTCTGCTGCCCCCGAATCATGGGTGCAGACAGTAAGATTTGCTATTAGAAGCGTAGTGATGATCTTTGGGTGAGAATTCTGCAAAAGAAAGGACGGTCCTTGCCACCACAGTTGGTTGTCTCTTAGTTGAGATAGTTGAGTTCCTCGTGAAATGAGATCAGCTGGATTATGATTAGATGTGATGTGATGCCACTTACAATGATTGGTGAGTTCTTGAATTTCTGACGTTCTTATAGTCACAAACGGTATTCGTTTTTTATGAGGTGACTTTATCCATGCACAAACTGTAGTAGAGTCTGAATAAAAGATGTATTCGATTGACGACTATTGGTAATCTTGGCACTACCTTTTTGACTAGTCGCGCTAATAGTAGTGCTGCGCACAATTCCAAATGTGATATTGCTCGTTCTCGTACTGGAGTGACTCTTGATTTGGCGACGAGCAGATTGCATTGTACCTTTCCCTTCTCAGTGGTTGTTCGTACGTACAAACAAGCTCCGTATGCTGATAAACTGGCGTCTGCAAATCCATGGATTTGAATTTCTGTTGTGTCTTGATCCTTTCGTACACTTCTTGGAGCTGTTAGTTGATTCATGTTTTGTAGATCATTGAATATATGTTTCCATTCGATGAGTAATTCTGGCGTTAATAAGTCGTCCCATTCAATCTTCGTTTTCCATATTTTTTGCAATAACATTTTTGCTTGAATGATTACTGGTGCTGCAAGACCAATAGGATCATAACATTTTGCAATGCAGGAAAGTACCATTCGTTTTGTGAACTGGTGAGAATTTGAGATTTGTTGGTTGCTGCAACTAAATGCAATTTCGTCATCAGCGATGTTCCACGTTAATCCCAATGTACTTACACCTTCTGTGAGAATTGTTGACGTTTGAACTTCTTTACTTTCGTTTGGAATGATATCCATCAATTGTTGAGAATTTGATAGCCATTTGTGCAAATGAAAACACCTTTGTCTAGAACTTTGGTTAATTCTTGATAATGTTCAATGCTTCCTCAGGTGAGTTGGCTCCTGTGAGTATGTTATCTACGTAGAAACAGTTTTGGATTTTTTCATGAATGATTGGATTGTCAGCTGCTTCATCGTCGGCTAATTGATTGAATGTTTTAGTTGCTTGGTATGGTGCACATGCGGTACCATATGTCACCGTGGATAATTGAAATTCTTGAATTGCAGTTTGAGGATTCGGTCTCCAAAATATTCTCAGAAGATTTCTATCAGATGGATTCATTATTATTTGTCGATACATTTTGATGATGTCCGCGGATATCCAACCGGCCACACTCGAAAGTTCAGCAGAATATTTAATAGGTCTGGTTGTACCACTGGTCCTACTGCAAGATGTCATTGAGGCTAACCTTATTTGACGTTTTTGCGGAGGCATCGAAGACAGTTCTCAATTTTGTGCTGCTTGATTGTTCCTTTATGACTCCGTGATGAGGTAAGAAGAAATTCCGTTCATTTGTGTTGATTGGAGGAGCTGGCTGCATGTGTCCAAGCTCTTTATATTCATTCATGAAATCTTTGTAACATTGTTGCGAATTGAGCATTGTGCTCAAATTTTCTCTCTAATGCTTCGTATCGTTGTAAAGCTTGTTCCGCGAATCACCTAATTCTGGAGCTGTTGGCTTGATTGGAAGTGAAACGATGTATCTGCCCGTTTCATCTTCTGCTTGTGGTAGCTTTGAAATGTTCTTCGCAGAAAATTTCTTCCGGAGAATGCATGGCTTCAGGATGATAGTTCTTCCAATTCCCAGAACCGCGTTAATTCATCTTTTACTTGTTGTGAATCAATAAAGTTGGAAATTAATGGTTTCCCCTTTGTTGTTCTTCTGGTTGATAGCTTCCCATGAACGTCCAGCCGAATACTGTGTTGATTAATGATGGTAGCTTGGGATGCGTCCACTTGCCGGGAATGAAGACATGTGCCGTGATGTCTGCTCCTAACACATATCTACATTGTTTGGTTTGTGAAAACGTTGGATTTGCAATCAGTATGTTTTCGGGTATTATCCATCGTGAAATGTTGATGTTGGTTGAAGGTAGCTGTTTTGCGATCTTGTTGACTACAACATATGTATTTTCTGAGGACCATGATGAGAATTTTGATCGAATTTTTGCGTTAACTATGGATGATGCTTCAGTTTCATTGTCTGTAATCGTTTGGATAGTAAGCTTTGTTGGTTTTTGTTGGCTAGCTTGAGCTGGTTGGCTAATTGTTGCGTTATCAAATTACAATTGCTTCCGCTATCTAACAAAGCGCACACCTCGTGAGCCTCATTGTTTTGATCTAAAACAAGCAACCTAACAGTTGGCAATATTGTTGGTTTGATTGATGATCCTGCTTGACATGCCATGATTTGTTGTGGTTGCTGATGATTTGACTAATTGTTCCTCCTAAAGACATTGAACCTTCTGAAGGAGAGACTGGTAATTTCTCTGAGTCTGGATTGTTGGATGTACAGTAGCACGTTTTTGCTACGTTAAGAAAGATAGAATTCTTTATAAATGAGTCATGCAACAAAGTGTGATGATTTTTGTTACACGTTTTGCATTTCGCTGTACTGCAGGTATGATTTACAATATTAGCTCTTAGGCAATTGTAGCAAAGTCGATTCTTTTTCATGTGCGCTAGCCTGTCCACTGGATTTAGTAATTTAAATGATTGACATTGAAAAATTGAATGTGATTCCTTGCAATATGGGCATTTTGCGAATTTTGAAAGTTCGCCGGTAATCTTGGTTCCTGACCCACTGTTTGGATGTCGTTGGATGATTCCCGGGTTGATAAGGAATTTTCTTTCGATTCGGAACAATCTTTCAAGAAAGTTATGCATGTCCTGAATTGCTGGATTGGCGTTAGTTGCTACCTGTTTCTCCCATTCTCTAGCTATTTCTGGTGGGCAATGAGCTAACATACGGTGGATGACCATAAGTTCGATTGCCGGTACTTGTAACGTTAATGCTTGCAATGCCTTGTAATTGGCCATGTAATGATCTGAGAATCTCTGAATTGAATGGGGTTCCTTTAAATTAATTGCTGGAGGACATTCAAAATTAGCTATGTACGAAGAGGCTAATCTACGAGGAATTGTTGTATCTTTCATTCACTAGTTGCCATGCTACTTGGTAATTTTCTGAAGTGTTGGTTAGATTGCTAATGATTGATTGAGCTTCGCCTGTGAGAGCATTTTCCAAGTAATGAAATTTTTCTACATTGGTCAAATGTAACATTTTCATGGATTAGTTTATTGAATATATCTCTAAATTTTGTCCACTGTGAAAATTCACCGTTGAAAGTTGGTGCTTGCAATGCTGGAAGTCGTAATCCTAAATGAACTTCATTGAGTGGAAGCATGCTTGAATTAGTTGGCACAGTTGGGGGTGGAGTGTTTGATGTCTGCCTATCGAATGGTGAGTTTTTTATGCGTAGTTCAACTTCTGTTATAAGGTCAATATGTTCATTTTCTAGTTGTAGAAACTGTTCTATGGTAAGTTCATCATCACTAACAAGAGATTCTTGAGCCACTTTGAGTTCGTTCCACGATTCTTGAGATTAGTTAATAGATTGATTAACTTGTAATGTGAGTTTTCATCTATGATGGTAAAGTTATGCAACCACGTGCATTTACTTTTGAAAATCTGAAGTGCTACGTTTCGCCTATCAACAAGATTTTCCTAGCTAGTCTTTCTGCCTTCGACATTTTGACCACAGTGTTTTTAGTATTTCTACACTAATTGTTTAATGATTTAAATCACCTTCTGTACTGCCCCCGAAGAAGTACTGAATGTAAATAATGTCTGATGTTTAATAATGTTTGTTAATAAGTTGAATTACTGCTTGTCTATCAGGGGACACCTTGTTGACACTTTACCTCTGATAACACTGATAAACTGTTAGTCTGATACCTATAACACTGATAACACGTTCAAATAACTTGCCTTAATCTAACATCACCTCACTTACAAATCAATGTTACATGCTGAAGTTTACTAAATACTAATGAACACTATGCTGCTGAATTGAAACTGTACATGTATAACTTATAAATGAACATTTGACATGAAACCCTCAGTCATAAAAAAAAAATAAAGTTAGTAAACACTGTTCATGTACTTTGATAGTGTATGCTGTGAATTGCAACTTTAAATGTTTGACT
>JAHLJT010000530.1:0-21723 GCA_031308135.1 Acheta domesticus
ACAGGGTTAAAAAGAGCAGTGGCCGACAGATTGGTAGACCAAACAGCCCTTAGGTGTAAACATTATTAGTAGTATTTCGATATAATTAATTGTAGTGAAAGAGAAAGAAGAAAGACAGTCAGAATACTGAAAATATAGTTCCCTTGTCTTAAGAGTGTTGAATCGTACAGATACAGCAGAGGAATCTTAATTCATCTTCAAAATAGACAAAATAAACGCATACTAATACATTTTTCGAATGTGCATCACCATATTTTCAATCGTAGAATAATCAGTTATCAGGGACGGTGCTACAGGTTTGCATTGTCACTTCAAAGATTTCGCGTTATCTTTTAAGAACTTCCTGCAATTATGGTCATGAATGAACCCTTTCAGTAGTCGCAACTATACAAATTCAATACTCTTTGCAAGTAATTCATTGTATTAGAAAATTGTCAATTTAAGCTATCACTGAACAATTGAAACTAAGTACACATGATTACAAGACAACAAATGACTACAAGATGTACATTTTCCGAACAGTGGGTAAAAGAAATCAATGCGATTACTCGAGCTGAAAAAGGCATTTAGGAGAGAAAATCAAAACCAACAAAAATTGCCTCAAGAGTGATGTCTGTCAACCAAATCATACCACTATTGAAGTCTACATACTGCCACCTACTATTCATCATGTTAAACTACGAAGAGAATTAGCAAATCTGTCAGTTTTCTTCTCAGAACGATGTCGAAAGCGCGACACAAAAAAGTGTGGATCCAGCGTGTTGTATTCCCTTACGCCAATGGTGTCCCGATCGAAGCCGGCCTTTGGCGCGGACAAAAATAATATACGCGGCCGCGCCATCATCATCAATCAAAAGGCGCCTCGTTCATTTGTCACTGGCGCGCGCGGCCGCGGACGTCCAGCGAATAAAACCGACGCCCGCGCACAGCGACCTCTCCCCGGCGCAGCGCTGTCCGCCCTCACTGCCCATCTCCACTTCCCCTCTGACTCCCACCCTGTTCCTCGCCCCATCGTGCACCCCAGCATGCGCGCCCTCCCACTCCCTCTTCTGCCGCTCCGACCACCAGTCTGGCCCTCTGGCGATCCCCCCTTCTCTCCGATACACTTTCGCAGCTCTCTCTCACCCTCCAACTTCCTCGCACATTCTTTTATTCCACTCTCTCATTCCCTTTCTCTCAGTCTCTCTCTCTCTCTCTCTCTCTCTCTCAATCTCCCACGCCGCCGCTCCCCATTACTCACCCCTCTCTCCATCCTTTCTCCACCTTCTCCCGTATTACCTTTTACAGCGATAACATATTCTTTAGCATCGTCCCTAGCGACGCCTTTGGCTTCGTCTTTGGGATCACCTATGCATCGTAAGTGGCTACGTCTTTAGCATCCTTTCCCAATCCCTTTCTCCGGCTTCTCTCTCCGACCCTATCATCCACCCCCTAAGCCGCAGCTCTTCCTCTCTCTCTCTCCTCTAATCTCATTTTTCTCTCTCCTTCATCCTTTCCCACTCGCTCTTCCCGCCAATGCATTCGCTCGCATGGTGATGCCGCTACATGCGATTCACTACTTCGGGCCCCATCCGTTCTTTGCAAGCGTAATGGCTCTCCTAACATGCAAATTACATTCCGTCCAAGTATGGAGGCAAGTTTTAATTTACCACCGTAAGACCATTACACATTATTTTTCAATAGTTTGTGTGTCTGTTATTCGTTACTTTAAAGTAAAAAATGACTGCAATTTTTTTTAAAATTATTGATAATAAATGACACGAGCGGTCTGGGTATGATGCATTACAAACGGTTATAAGGTGCAATGAAACAATTACTAAACATTTGAATCGCAAGTACTTTTATAATTCGCATGTTCCTAATTTCATATTTTCTCCCCGGCTTGTCCCGGTTGGGGCGGGGCATATCTAGAGAGGTACCTGTAGGAGAAGCGTGTGCAAGCTGACATGTAGGTTGGCGTCGGCTATCACACTCCAGCGAGAGATGAAATCATTCTTCCAGGATATAACATTCACCAAGGGACTATATTGAGCAAAGTAGTTGTGGCGCCCGGAAACACTAAATACAAGGCTTCTTCATGGCTAGCTGTCGTTTGGAGGTACTATCGTACGGGAAGTCTCTTCTGCTCATCTCCGACGCAAATACAGATGGACAAGTCCACAGCAATATTGAGTGTCTCACGCGTTGCTTGGCATTGTCTCGTTCTAGCCTGAAATACTCAGTATTAACTTTGCGCATCAATGTAGTTGCGACGGATTTGCACAGAAGAAGAGACTTCCCATGCGAATGTACCTCCTAACGGCAGCTAGCCGTAAATCAGTTATGACAAGAACGACTTAGCATGCGCAAAGTGCGAGACCAGTCACGCGGAGTTGTCCGCGTCTGGAGAGCCAATATAAGACGAAACTGACATGGCAATTAGCCGAAAACGCCATGTTTTGGGCGATTCGCTAAAGAGAAGAAAGTTTGTCAGCTGCACTGCATTCTGATGCATTTAACATCTAGCATATCTCCTTTTTTAAGGAGTGGGGTTTGCTGACTGAACCTACAACTTGTTCAGTACAGTGTTTTGACCCTGGAAGGATAATGCTATACTATAGTTTGCAGATTCTGAAATGACAGTGTTTGCTCCTCACGGACTCGTCAATCATTCGACGTTTCAAAACATCGATGTTCAAAATTCATCAAACTTTTTAAACATCCATGTTTATAAATCTATTTTAGTTCACGTGCGAGGGGGGTCGATTTCATGGCATGGTAGTCGTGTTATTAATTATAATTGGGATTTAGCTGACAAATCCAAGTCAAAAATGAAAAAAGAATTACAAACTTCTATTCTTTTCTTGGATAACACAAAAATAATACACTACATTTATTAACAAACACTGAAGAATATTCAAATTATGGATATCTGAAAATTATAGTAGTATTTAATTACATATTTTAATTTAAAAAATTAAAAAAGATAAAAACATGGAATTCCAAAACATCAATGTTAAAAAACATTGGCTTCAATAAATCGATGTTAAACACATCAATGTTTTGAAAGATGGACGTTGATGTCGCATCGCTAACCGCCGGGGGAAGGCAGGAGGCGGAGCGCGAGGAGGGGGGCGCAGCGGCGTGGGCGCGACGGCCGGGGCTGCGATGCGATCGCAGTCGCCGGTGATGGATAGGCACCACGCACTGCGCTCGCTGCCATCTCCACGGCGGGCGCCACGATTAATTGCTTGACGCTCGCTGCCCAAGATGGCAGCGCTGTCCACGCGTCAGGCCGGCTCGTCATGTGCTCAACCGCCCACATGCGTATCAGGGCGTTTGCTACCCTGCAGAATCAAAGCCTTCTATTACGACGTTTCTTTTATATTTTCCAAACCTCCAAGAAATCTCTTATGCATTAATAAAAATAGTACTAATAATAATAATAATAATAATAATAATAATAATAATAATAATAAACTGTGCGTAGGTCGCGCCGATCATCAAAGCTCTGCAATTTGTTCCGCAAAATTTGTGTAAGAACTTGGCCACACTCCCAGGTAATTCAAAGACTGGGAAAATATGTTTCTATTGAGAACAGCTGACATTTTGCGCAAAGTGTTGTAGAGGCACCGCAAATTCGGTGAGAATCATTCGCGAAGAAGATGGCGATGAGTCATCTCGCACATTCTTTTTCGATGGCAGTCAAGTAGTGAAAGTTGTTCCGGTAATTTTTCGTTGATAGATATTTTGCTCGATAATGAGACAAACGCGTTTCTAAATTTAAGTATTGTGAATAAACACACAGTATTGTGACATGCTGTTTTAAGATGAAGTGCTAAATATTTGTCTGCAAAGGAGAAAATAACTAAAACATGTTGTTTAATTAATGCATAGGTCGGACATGATGATAACCATCCTATCACCTTCCGTACTGTAGCAACTGGATTTATCGGCTTTTTCGTTACCGGGGTCCGACAATAAGAGTTTTTGTGTTGAAAATTCGCCGCTTTCCGGCGCACAATTGCGATATATGTTTAAAATATATTTGGAGGTGTTGATGGTACGAATAAATATATGTATTTGACCATATAGGATCAATCAAAATTGATTTCAGGAATTAAACTTTTTTAAAAAAACATTTATTATTGGCTCAACGTTTCGCACGCTTTGTACATGCCTTGTCAAGAGCAATTATGGCAACGGAGAATTTACATCAATTTCAATAAAATATATTTTGTAATGAACTTTTTAACATAAAAATATCAGCCGAAGACGCCCTGAATTATTTTGCGTTATTATGTCAGTGACTCGGGAATCGATTGTTGAATACTTGGGCTCACGGAAAAACCAGCCAGGAGAATTGTTGTCAGGTCTACACAATTACAATGCAGTTGTAACTGTAGCTACCTTTAGTTCACGTTGATAACACCACGTACTATTACAGTAACTTTTATTATTGAATGTACACATGCAACTGTAGTTTGCGTGATCTAGGTTAGGAGTGGACTCTTTTTACTGAGGAATAAAGCATGTTTCACAAGACTTGTGAATGGAATGAAAGCAGCTCCTTGTTTTTGTTTCTATTCAGGTTGCCACGAACCAAGTTTATTTCCAAGACCTGTCGTAAATGGGCTATAACACTAGTGATGGCTACTAAAACACTGCCATTGCCTGACTAAAGAATATATAACCAAATAGTTGTCCTATGGAAAACAGTAAAACCTACATTAAAAATACAAAATTGTAATACTTCTGAAATTACATTCTATATAAATGCTAAAGTATACATTTGAAGTGCACTAGATGACAGCTACTTTTGTATAGAGTAATGTCGCAGAAACATGTAATCAGTAGGGCCCGGATAATTATGTACTAAAAATTAGGAAAATATGTACATATATATGTATTAAAATGTATAGAAATATGTACTAAAAGTAAGAAATATGTAACACTTTAATTATCATATCAATTCGTTTTAATAAAATACTTTTGCTTAAATGTTGATCTGTGTAGGCTTAATATACTCGTAAAGAACAAAATTAAAACATAATTCTACTCACAATTCCTATTATTTACAATGGTCTCCGGAAAAAATGAGAAACAAATATTTGTTTCAAATACTTAGAAACAAGGTGAATGTGACGTCGCAGACTATTTAAATTACTTTCGGTTGTTTGACTTGTTTTTTTTCTTCGTCTTCATCTTCTTTGTCGTCTTCTTCTTCGTCGTCGTTTACTTCTTCGTCGTCTCCTCCTTCTTCTTCGTCTCCTCCTCCTTCTTCTTCTTCGTCGTCTCCTTCTACGTCGTCTCCTTCTACGTCGTCTCCTTTCCTACGTCGTCTCCTTCTTCGTCGTCTTCTTCGACGTTTTATTCTTCTTCGTCTTCTTATTCTTCGTCGTCGTCGTCTTCTTCTTCGTTGCCCTCGTTTCTCTGTCTTTCTCTTTGTCGGTATTGGTACTGGAGTTTAATCAACACCACCTACATCTACTTAGGTGGCGTTGATTTAGTTCCCGGCATACTTACCAAGATTACAGCGCCAAAACACGAAAAAACACGTTTATGGAAATTTCTTAGAATTTGATAGCCATTTCTGGAAACAAATTATCAGTTCCCCATCAGGACGCCGACACGCGTCGAATGACACCTCGTTTGTCTCCACTAGTGCACGGGAAGTACCCGCGAGAGACGGAACGGCTCATCCGCAAGCATGCACACGAGGAGTTTACGCAAATACTCTATAGGGATGAAATTTTTCCTATTATCTGTTCGAAGGCCTTGTACCGACCAAGTGTTCCACATCGCATGAAGTTACTGGTGTATATTCAAACTTTGTCCCAACATATCACTGTTCAATGCTATTCACGGATTAGGGAATAAAACAATGCTGGTTGATATTTAATCAATTGACTCTTAGCACAAATTCAGCTATCTTTAATAATGTTCTTACCCAAGACGCTATTGCTTGACTTCTCTGAAAAGATAAACCAAACTTTGCCTGTGGCAAATTCCCAGTCTGCGTTACCACAAGGTTTAAGCCAATCGCCGTGAATTGTTTCTGTCCTTTTCTTATCCAAATGCTGCAGTGCCACATCATGATTTTACTTTAGATTTTCACCTCACAGAGATACTTTACAAACAAGGGTTTAGGCTCCAGTGCAACAAACGGGAAAAGAAAACTGTCAATGGCGCTTTCTGAGCTACATTGGTGCGTGAAATTTTTGGCGGAGGGCATTAAGATCAAGAGAGACCTCTGAAAATACGTTGTGGGCGCGAGTTATCGCTTGCTAGACGTACCATTTTCATACACAAACTTTCTTTCTGAGTAGTATTTTGTTCTCTACTTTACTCGCGCTGAAATCTACTGGAAGCTTTGGAGTGCAACACCTTCCCCTTTTGTAGGATTCTGCGTGCTGCAGTATCAACATTTTTACGCAATGCAATAGCGCCAATTTAGAGAAATGCTGCCGAAAAATTGTTTGACAATGCTGAATTGTTTGTCTTGGTTAATCCTTATCAAAAACATGTAGGATAAATGAAGAATTATACAAAAAGAATGTAGAAAAACGAAAATATTAAGAAATATTTAAAAATATGTACTTTTGTGAAAAATATGTAAATATATGTACTTTCGGGTAAAATATGTAAATATATGTACTAAAAAATCATCGGTTTTAGGCACTAATCGACATGAAACGTAAATATATTGTGGTTTTGCCTTGATAGAGTTAACATACGGAAATATGTAATTACATAATTATCCGGGCCCTAGTAATCAGTAATGCATGAAAATGTTCATCTTTTCTTTTATCAAATTTCTCAGTTTCACAATAAATACCATTGAGCTATTAAGTCAACTTTTTGGCCAATTTAAAATTCAATGTTTCGCAATGGAGTCAAACTCTCAGATTCACTCTTCAGATTTTTGAAAAAGTTTGTTTATTGCAATATCAAGAGAATTTTAAATACTGTGCATTATTAGAAACAAATTGCTCGTAATTTTTTAAATATATCTGGAAATCGATCAAAACGAAATCTAATATTAAAATATATATGGAAATCGATCAAAATGAAATCCGTGCATTTATTTAATACTTAATATATAAAAAAATTCGCTCCTGTTTCTGAAGTAATAAAGAGGCTTCATATGTATTTTTGCGAAACCTTGGTTTTGCGACTGTGAAAAATTGCGTTTGATAAAATTACGCATTCCAGGAAGTGACAAAAATTATGGGGGAAAGAAAAATGTTATTTGACCCTTACCGCAACTAAGAGGACGTGTCTGTTTGACATCCAGATAAATGTTCTAACGCAGAACGAAAAGAAAGCGAGATTGGAAACGCACCTCTTTTATTTTTCTTTCTGCTTTCACCTTTAAATCGTTCAGAGGAGCCTGTTTTTCTATGTTAACATTCTCGACATTCTTCAAAGCGAAGAGGAGAATGGTTTAAAGAAATAATGTTTGTGATATCTTTGAGACTAGAAATCAATTAAACTTGTTTTAATACTCTCTAATATAATCTCATCTGTTGCTTTTGAAGTGATTACATGCTTTGCTTTGAACAATATTTGTACACCTCACGTTTTTCTCACACATAATATTCTTTTCTCAAGCTAACTATTTCTAAAATCAACAAGAAAAATAGACTCTTCGTAAGTAGTAACATACTTCCGTACATTTCTAAGAGATATCATTACAATCACATGTCGAAGTCAACGAAACGGATCGAAAAAATACTGAAACATGAAAAAGAAAGGTGAAGCGTCTCATGTCTTCGCGGGAGCCCGCCCCCAAAGAGCAAACAAAAATTGCTAGTAACCGTACTATTCTCGTCAGTACCTCAATCGTTTCCCCACTTCGCCCGCCAAACTATTTGCCAATGCGCCCGTCCATGCTGATGTAGCCAAGAAGACCGCCGATCCGATTGCCCATCCTACTTCGGTCCATCTGATTGCTCATCCTCCACGGCCCATCGCATTGCTCACCCTATTACAGCCCAACCGAGTGCTTACCCCGTTGTCCATCTTCCTACTGTCCATTCGACAATCCATTCAATCATATATCCGACTGACAAGATCAGGGGTTTCCAAACCCTCTTCTGGGAGCCGGATAGTAAGTTTTTAAGAGCCTCGAGGGCCTAAAATTAAATTTAGTGATACGATGAAATTGATAACCTATTTATTCAATTAAATTTTAATAATAAAACGACGAAGCAATTATCAATTCATGAATTAATTCTTAAAATACATAGAGACACATGAACAAAAAATTAAAGGATTTGATAATTTTTATAATTAATACCCATTGAGGGTTAAAATTTTAAAATTTCAAAATTTATTTACAATCACGTCTGTTCTTAAACATAGAAATTATAAATAATTTTAAAACGTACCTGAGTGACAGCAATGAAATTGATTTTTAGACTAACAATAAGTTACTTTGTGTCTCCATGTTTGTTTCATCTAATATAGGGCGCCAGGAAAGTCTCTCCGCAGTAGCACGCTGCTGGTGAGGGTGCTTGCAACAGAAATTGTTGGTAACACAAGCAACGACTTGAAAATGTAAATTGTGAATTTATCACAATCATAATTGATGTTGGAACTATTGCTCCCTTTACTTGTTTCCCAGTGATCTGGTTGCTTCGAATATAAATGCAGCCTTATTAGAAGGCCCTGATTCGGCTCAGGGCGCGGTGAGACTTTTCTGACGCACTGTATTTGTCTTTCGAATATTCATCACTTAAGTTACAACTGTACTTAAACTTCACACACTCATTTTCCAGTAAGTTTGTTCACGTCTTACCAAATGCTAATAAGAAACTTATGAAAAAGTTTTCAATTATTGGATAAAAGGTTCATTGAGAGTTATGTGGAATTCAATAAAATTTCTCTCTCGTAATTTGTCTTGCATTACATTATCAGCTTTGAGGTAAATTATTTCCATTTGTGCAGCTAAAGGGTCTTGCTCAATGTAACATGAAAAGGGATTCTGAAAAACTCTTAATGTCTCTGGAGTTAACATAAAAGACAGTGAATCTATTTTCAGTTTAGAAAGGAGTTCCAAACTAAATAGAAGTGGGAACTGAGAACAATTTTCAGCATTTAGTAACTTATAGGTAGGGTGGAGAGCAAACGATTTGGTAGCAATCTCTTTTTCTAGAAACAGTTTCTGCCTAAATGTAGTGCGACTATTTAATTAGTGAGCTGCCATCATGGAAAATTGTGTTCGGCCGATGAGCCGTCACTCGCCGGATCAAATTCCCTGTGGGCGGGAACCTTTCAAGGCCTCGGCCTGCAAAGGCGTGCTTTCCACTCTTGTTGGATAGACACCTTGTGATGGTTCGTTCGACGTTTACTCCAAAGCAGAAAGTGTTTGTGTACGACACATACATAAAATGCAAATCTGCTAAAATATTGATGTATGGGTCGTAATCAATGCTATATAATAATTGGGTCCTTGTTTATCATGGAGACGATAAACTCAACGTTAGATGCATCATACCCTAGAGCCTGCCTTGGAAATGTTGACAATTGAAGAGCGTAATTGCAGTCAATTTCAACAGGACTCCGCAACCGCACACACTGTTGCAGTTTCCTTAAGGGCTTTACATGACATTTATGGAGACAGAATTATCATACGTAGTTTGTGACCTGCCCTCTCTTCAGATTTGAATCCGAATGATTTATTTCTATGAAATTCCTGAAAGATCGCGATATGCGATAAATCCCCAGACGGAGGAAGAAGGCACAATATACTGGAATAGATCTCTGCAAATACCACAGGCCACCCTTTACCGAGTGAACCAGAACTTGTTTAGGAGATGTCAAGAATACATCAGAACCGACGATGAACAATTCCAGCATCTATATAACTTAAGTAGAATTTAAATATTCCAACAGCGAAAAGCAACCTTCCCTTTTTGGCGATTCTACCAACTATCTTCTCTCGATTTCCCCAAATACTCGCGTGGCCGGGACATTTATAAAATGGTCACACTGTTCCTTGATATGAGAGTATAGGTCACATATGAGGCTACTGTCTTCTTGAATTAAAATAAATATGTATATATATATATATATATATTGTGATATACCAAAATATATAATATTTTGTTAATAATATTGGCTGTAAATGGGTTGGACAAAAGGGTATGCAAATGGCGATATACAGCCTTAGCAACGCCGGCGCAGTGGTTGGCAAGGTTAACAAACTGCATTCAGGCCTTGAAGAGATGGGGGCGCTGGCTAGATAGACAAATAAAATAATGGGTGATTGGTCTGAAAAGGAATGACTGTCGAGGGCGTGGCTACTTGGTTTGATAAGAGATGAATGGATTGGCTAAGGGAGAATAGACTGTCTAATTTTGTCGTTTTGTTTTAAAAAAGAGGAACGAAGGACGGATACCGAAGCGTTGAGGGCGAAAGAACAGGGAGAACTGGACATTCTGATAGTGGTCGTCGAGTAGTAAAGATCGCTCGCGAGATCAACATTAGTGAAGTAGGACTTGTAAGCTTCGAGTGAGACTCAATAGTTTTTCGGACTCTGGAAGTTGATGTGCAACGGGAAGTTCGATTAGGACATTGAAAGTTTTTTTCTTATATTGCGGTTTTGGACTTTAATATTTACCACTAGTTGGGTAGACTAGGAACTCTGAATACCAATTAAGAACCGATAGATATTCGAGGCAGTGAGGGCCGAATGCGTCGCCAGCGTCGCAAGATTAGAAGAGAGAAGCGAGACATGGGATCACCTACATTCAAGTGAGAAGAGACTGCGGGGCGTCGGCGACCAAGATAAGTACTGCAGTACAAAAGATATATTTTAAAACGAGGTCATGACCTAAGGACAAAAACAATTGTAAATATTGTTAAATAAATTGTTGCATTTTTTTCTTTTGGAAATGAAAAGATTTTCATTTAGTCAATCAAAATTGTTAAATAGTTAGAAATAGATAATTATTCCCTTTCAGATTCCTCGCCATACTGTACAGTTGGCAGATCAAGTAATCGGCTATCTAGGCGATAGCGATTATCCATAACGGGACCCATTGACCCAGCTAGCCGGACCTTTTTACATTTGTTGAAATTAGCTGTGGAAGCATTGGTCATTTTTAATTAACGTAACCTGTTCCTGGCGCCCAAAATTTTAATATAAATTCGGAACGGGTCACGATTATAACCATCTTAGATGAATGATGCCAACGATCTCGTAAGAGTCTATGACGAGACGTTGTTGGTACATTTCAATATATATATATATATATAGGGATATATATGTTTTCAATATATATATATATATATATGTTCTATCGACACACACACACACACATATATATATATATATATATATATCAATATCTGAAATGAAAGTCAGTTTCCCTATCCATTCTTTCTCAGGCAGCACTTTATTTGGTCGGATTTATAAACTCTGGCCGGATTATTTCAATTTCTGTACACAAACATAAGAAACTACTCAGAACCTTACCAGAACTCGGCCACCTCGCAGCAGTATCATGGGAAGACTAGGTTTCAGTGATACTATTTCCTACAGGAATTTTCTACAGAAAAGACTTGAACTGACGGTATGTAGTCTATGCAAGCGTAAAAAAATTGACAATAGAAATCACAAGTGTCATTACAGAAGACATGTCCACTGATTTTCCACAGTGCCTGTTTCCACAGAGTGCCGGACACAATGTGTTGCCATGTGTTTACTAGTTCTTTTGGCTTCACACTGCATTTAATTTTTCAAGAATATCAGTTTTTGTGCCACTCATACTCCTACCGTTCTTTCGACACATTTCAATTGGTACAGATTTCTTTACTTAATTACAGATTTCATTACTCCTTTCCAAATATCTTGCCTTGTAGAATTTCTACATAACCTAATGAGATTCAACAATTCTTCCGTAACCTCAGAATTAGTGCAGATTCTGGAATATTGCAATAAAGTGTTACAGCTTGGGTCACGATTAAATTGAATTAGAATGTTCTTTGGGCGGGACACATAGAAAACTGCCAAGGGCCACATGTGGCCCGGGCCGGGGGCCATAGTTTGGAGTTCCCTGGTCTAGATGAACGGATTAGGTCTAATGTATACCTTAGTATTCATCCTGATATCTCTCTTACGGCCCATTTTAATTCCCGTCTTACTATTCACCCTGTTAACTATCGTATAACCCACTAGATTGCTTATCCCTCCTCCGCTTACCTCTTCAGCACCAGCCCACCTGCCTTTGCCCACTCGTTCGTCGCCCGTCTGCCCGCCCGCCCCGCGAGTCTGAGTTCCCGTCCGCACGCGTCGACGCATGCATAAATCAAAAGTCAATTGCGCATGGGCGGGTCTGGACAACGGGCAGGGACACAGACCCGCTAGGGAATACTTGTCGCAGCGCTTTCTTTCAGTAGAAACAGTCGCTTCACGACAGCTTTACTGATGGTCGCTGTCGGTCATGCTTGAATACATCGCGTTACTCGAGAAGAAATCACATTCGAAATGAAGAAGGCTGAGATGGTAAAACGTTGTAAATGGGCGCTTGGTTGGTTAGGCTGGTTAATAATCCACATTACAACTGTAGCAAAACGTTTATCAAGTTGATGCCTTTCGTTCAGCAATGGCTCATTGCGTCTTGAGCATTTCGTTCAAAGGGGAACATTGATCAATCAAATCTGAATGCATCTTGTTCTTTGGTTGATTACACTGCCCTAAATAAAAGAAAATAATACATGTCTATTCTTAAATGTTATGTCACGGTCGTTGTAGCAAAAGAAAACTGATGTTTGGTTCTTTATGATGTCAGGAATTAGGCAAAAAGTAATTTGAGGTAGGACCGGAGAATTCCGCAGCCTAGAATTCACGTGCAATGTGATCGTGCAAGGACTAAACTTCTCAAAAAGTCTTGTTGTCGTGTAAGAGCATTATGTTGTTTTTTTTATTTTTATTTTTTTGCTTGGCCTGTGGCAGTCAGCAGACTTGTACGACTAATACAGTGGTTGATTTTCATAGAGTAGGTTTGCATGATTGTTATTATTGCGGTGATTTCATTTGAGGAGCACATTACATTGTACAACTAGTGGTGCTACAACATCAATTACTTTCCCGTATTAGAGAAAACAGCTACGTAGTACAAAAATGTTGCACTTTATGAGCTACTAATATATTAGCTTACAACTCACTGTTTCCATCGCAGTGTTGACAGAACTATGTGAATTCTACAACAGCACAAAAATAGAATACCAAAGTTTTGTAAATCTTAGTTGGAAAAACAAGACTGATAACCTGGACAATACAGAAATGCATTCCATAGGGCCATGATTAGAGAAGAGTATTCTAAAACCATGCAACAAATTCTCTACTCACTATAAATGGTACAGCATTTGCGAAATCTAAATATTTTCATTCAAATTTCAACATAGATTAGACAATTGTAACTCCTTTTCATACGGCTCCATCAGGTCACAACAATGACACGTAATTCACAGATATTCCCGAGTGCAAAGTGAATTCCATTGTTGCAGACCCTGCATTGTCGCTATTCTCAGAGCTATTAATTCTTTTTACTTGCTTCAAATATTTCAAAATAAACAATTTCTAAAATATCAATGTATAATGTAATGGGACGGTCGCACACGTACTCATTTCGGCGTGTGCGAGATGAATATTTTATATAACAGGGAGTCCGGGAAAACTTAGCTGGCTGAAAATGTGCGTTTCTCCGCTACCTGAGTGCGCGAAGGGTCGCCGCCGGCCGCCGATGGGAGCGTCTCCCTTTGTTCAAGACCGTTTGCCACACCTCTGGTATTTCCGAGCGCTGCGTCAGAACACACCCCGCGTCTTCTCGGAAATCGTGGTGACGTGAACGCCCACTCGAAATCGGGTTCCAACCGTCGAGGGACCCATGGCAATTGGACGGCGCGCATCACGCGATTTGGCTACGCCAATAGTCGAAGACTAGGCGGGGGTGAGACATGTGATCTCGCGAGCAAGGGAGGTTGCTGCGAACGCGAGACTTGGCCATTCCGATACGAACGACGACCGCGAGTATTACCTTCCGATGTAAGCGATGACCGAGGTGTTGGGTCCGATGGTAACGACCGCCGCGAGACGCTAGATCGCCGCCGGCAACGCATCGTCGCCACCTCACCGCCCGCTCAGGTGCCGCCGAAGGGAGAGGCGGAACACCGTGTGAGTGCCGATACTCGAATGAACGAAGAAGCGTTCGGATGCGGCCTGAGGGCCGGCCGCCGCTAAAAGACGCTTTGGTGTGGCGATTCCTGGCCGCCGCCGCCGCGTTAGCCCGCGTGCCGCGCGCGCCTGCCCGCGCACAGCCCCAAGCCGCCGCCGCGTTAGCCCGCGTGCCGCGCGCGCCTGCCCGCGCACAGCCCCAAGCCGCCGCCGCAGTCAACGCCTGCCGCGCGCGCCTGCCCGCGCACAGCCCCAAGCCGCCGCCGCAGTCAACGCCTGCCGCGCGCGCCCGCCCGCGCGCAGCCTTACGCCGCGCCGCAGCCAACGCTGCCGCGCGCCGCTACACCGCCGCCGCGGCCACCAGCTGCCCGACCGGTCCAGGAAACGGGGGGAAGCGCCGCTGCCCTGCCGCCCGACACCCGGGCCGATGCCGACGCCCGGAGGGGCGGAGCGCCCGTGCGATGACCCGGAAGGGTTGGACTGTTAAGTTAAGCTAGTTATAAGTTAGGTTAAGATAGTATTAAGAACTGTAGGGGGCTTCACCCGATTATTTTTTGCGTTGAATTAAACTCAGAAATCATGAAAGAGCGTTTTACTGTGTAGTGCATGAATATGCCCAGTCACGCATGCGTCCTAAATAGATTCCAGCCGGGCACATGAGGCAACCTGCAGCAGACGGGAATCCACAGGTGAGTCGGGTCACGCCCTGAGAGAGGTTAACACCGCCGACACCGATGAGTGGTCGTGTGTACGGGGGGGGTGTTACAATAAGTGTATAACAAAAGTTCGAATGTAAGAAACGAAGAATGCAATAATATACAAAATTGCATATTGTAATTTATGACGCACCCAGCTGTCCGAAGCGCAGTAAATTTACAACGGGCTATTATGTTTGTCACAAAATTATAGAAAAAGTACTCGTACTTCGAAAAAAATTAAGCATTATTTGAACATGTTTTGATAAACAGATGTAACTCAGAAAAAATTTGTATTTTTAAAATTGTAGTGGTAAGAAAACGACGCGAAAGAAGCGCAGTCAATTCCGAGCGGCCTATTATGTTTGTCAGGAAATTATAGAAATACTACACATATTTTCAAAAAATTCAACATGACCTTATTTGAAGATCTGTTTATGATGAGCATATTTCATTAAGAGAAACAATCGTGTCTTCACAATTGTAGTTGTAGAGGGTGTACAATTACAGTAGTGCACAATTGTAGAGCACAATTATAGTAGTGCAGTTGTAGAAAGTGTACAATTCTAGTGCTACAGAATGGCACAGACTTTCCCATATTAGTTTTCTATTTCCTTCGGTCTTCGCTAGCTTTTCGGAATTGCCACATACTCTTTCTTGCCAGCTGCCATCTGTCACCGCATAAACTACATTTTTTTGTCATTTTCTTAATTTTTCGGTTCGGTTCTTAATTTTTCGGTCGGAACGGAAGAATTAATTTTAGAATATTAAAGAACACAAAATCCTAGTCCTAAATGGCAATTTTCTTTTAAAAATTATATGCCGTTTTCAAGAAAAAGGCGTTTTAGCGCCACATAAAAAGCGAAATTTGAAGCTCATTGTCACAAAAAATTTTTGAGTTTTCAAAATACTTCATTTGTACTCATTTGAAGCACATACGTTCACAAATATAACAATGTTTACAAATTGCTGGTAATGTGCTTATTAAAGATCTTTCAAAAAAATACATTTGTGTAATTTTTGAAAAAAAAACAACAAAAAAATACCTGAAAATAAACCTTACGTCATATCAACGAGTGCAATTAGCACTATCCGTTACCGAGAAAAGGGCGTTTGAGCGTTTCTGAAAATGCGGAATTTTGAACTAGTTTTCTGAGAAAACGGTTGTGTTTTCACGAAACGTTACTTAACATTATTTAATGCTCATACACTCATAAATATAATAATGTGAAAAAAGCACCGCTAATGTAAATATTATCGACGTGGGAGACGAGTCAAAAAATTATCTTTTTTTATTTTTTGAAAAAACAACAGAATACAGCAATGTGGCTTCCATGTCATCTGATAGAGTGCATTTACCATCATCCCTACCAAAAGTTTAAAGAAAACATTTGGAGCGGTTTTTGAGAAAGTCTAGTCTAAATTGTTTTAAATTGCACAGATTGCATGCATTATTGCGCGAAAACTACTAAAATATTCAAAACAATGTATATGACTTTAAACAAAGAACTCACTTTGAAGAACACATTTTATTTGAAGGAAAAATCTGTATCTTTAATTTTGCAGTTGGAGAAAGACGCCGAAAAAAAATCAAACTTTCCCAATTTTCGAAAATTCAGAGTTATCCGTGAAAATCGGACCTATGCTATCTTAATAAATGTATTTCACTCTATTCGTACAAGAAATCTGAAGAAAAAATTTAGAGCCGTTTCTGAGAAAATTTTGAAAATGTACACAGGCTTCATGTAAAGTACCCTCTTATTTTATAGAATCTTTTTCGAAATTTCAAAGCGTCGACTAGCACCAGATCGACCGGGGAATATCCATTTTGGAAGAAATCGTATGTATGGTTTAGGCGCTAGTAGTGTTCACAACCGGACGGACAGACAGACGAACAGAATGACGTTTTCCTTTCAACTGGTTTTTCGGTATCAAGGACGCACAAAAGAGGGTTTCTGGCTACACCACGTGTTAGGGGATTTTTTTTTTTAATTTAGCAACTGGTTTTATCCACTTTTTCGTTATCAGCGCCCGGCAATTAATTTTTTTCCGCCGAAAATTGGCCATTTTTTCGCGCAGCATTACATAACTTTCCCTGTACTACATATATCACTCCATGTATACGTACGTATACGGGAAAGTAAAAAGGCTATAGTGTCCAGTTAATATGAAGAAATATTTCTGCAATTATATCTTTCAATGCAAGAGGGTACCCTGAGAACCAGATCGACCGGGGAATACCCATTTTGGAAGAAATCGTATGTATGGTTTAGGCGCTAGTAGTGTTCACAACCGGACGGACAGACAGACGAACAGAATGACGTTTTCCTTTCAACTGGTTTTTCGGTATCAAGGACGCACAAAGAGGGTTTCTGGCTACACCACGTGTTAGGGAATTTTTTTTATTTAGCAACTGGTTTTATCCACTTTTTCGTTATCAGCGCCCGGCAATTAATTTTTTTCTGCCGAAAATTGGCCATTTTTTTCGCGCAGCATTATCACTCCATGTATACGTACGTATACGGGAAAGTAAAAAGGCTATAGTGTCCAGTTAATATGAAGAAATATTTCTGCAATTATATCTTTCAATGCAAGAGGGTACCCTGTATTTCAAGTTACACTTGCCCATCTTTCTTCGTTTAGAAATGCCTAGCTTATCAAACAAACGTAGAGATTTATCATTAAAAACAATTGTGCAGTTGTTACAGACATCTGGGTTTCAATACACATTTTGCATTTTAGAAAAGAAAATATTACACAGTACCTAGACCTTTATTCTTCTTGGAAAGAAATTTCGTAAGTAATTTGGTTTCTAAAGATTGCTAGTGAGGCTGACGTTAAGTTTTATCTTTCAAGAATATCTCTCATCAAAGCATAGAAAAGTAAGAGCTCTATAATTACTTTTCTTGCGCTTTAAATGTTTGTTTCGGCAAATCATTTCACTTAGTTTCGTATGTCGCGAAGTGACAAGTATTTTAAGAGAGATTTTTCGTCTTATATGCTAGACATTGATAGAGGTTCTAGTGCAGTGAATTACCCTATATCTCGAAATCTGTCCGCGATTAAAATGTGGTTAAAGGTCGCGGATTGTTTTGGGTAGTTTTTATAGCCCAGCTTTTGGAGAGGAAAAAAGATGTGGTCCCAAAATTCAATTATAATTCATTAATATTATCACGTGTAAAGTGTTGACATTCTAGCCACAACTATATCAAATCCTTGCCATACGCTCAGCTATTCATTTTCCTGCGTTCCACACATCTTAATAAAAGTCATTATGACGCCCCACCTGTGTGCGGTAGGAACATCAATCTCCTTCCTTGGCATTCGCGAGGATCGTGTAAGCAGCGTTCTTGGCTGGAAGAGGGGCGGCGTCCTTATGGTCGCGCGTCTGCGTCGCGTCGCGTCGCGGGAGTTTTATCAATGAGTGGAAGAAAGGGCGCTGCCCGGGTGACGAATGGAGGGCGGGCCTTCTGCGCCCCTAAGAGCCCCTGGGCGGCGAGCGCATCCACGCGGAGGCCTTCGCCGCGCGAGGCGGCGACGGAAATAAAACCAGCCCAGAAGCGCAGTCCCGCTCAATGGGGCTCCGCGTCAGGGAGCTGTTCGGGAGCGAGGGGACAGAGGCGCGGATGAAGTGAGAGGTCAGGCGAGGGACGAGTAGAATGTGTGGAAGGCAACAGCGGTGGTGATGGAGGCACAGTCGGTGTCTATGGAGGTGGTTGGGATGTGGGAGAGTTGTGGAGGCGGGAAGCAGTTGTAGAGGCGGGAGAAGAAACGAAGGGTGACGGTGGCGGTAGGACTGGTGACAACAGAGAGGGGCTGGGGGCGGTGAAGAACAGGAAGCGCCTGCGGAGACGGGCAGAGGCGGATGGGGATGCGAGTCAGCTGTGGCGATTGTGGAGAAGGACAGCGGAAGAGGCAGGGTGCGAAGGCGGCGGGCAACGTAGGCCAGAGGCAGAAGAGGCGGGCACCGCGGGGCCAGCGCGGGCGCCGGAACGGCCGAAGGATGGTGAAGATCTTGGGCGGTGGAGACGGCGCGAGACGCGAAGCGCTTAGACAGAGGGATGGGGAGGGTGGTGGTGGTGAGTGAGGAGCAGGCGAAATGCACCAAAGAGGACGCAGTGTGTATGTGTGTGTGCGTGGGGGGGGGGAGGAGAAGCGACCAGGATGCGAACTCTTGGAAGGTTCACTGGAGTTGAATGGCGCGGAAAGCGCGCGCCAATGCCTGCGAATCCGACACAAGATTCTTCCCAACTTTACTCTTCCTACAAGTCTCTCCTGATATCATTCATTCCTTCTCACCGTTTGCCTACTGTCCTTACTTTTTCCAAGCTTTTGTCTTACTTTCAGTCTCTATACCAACATCTTTTTTCATCTTCTTTACGTTCTTTTGCTCTCCTTGTCGTCTGTCTTCTGACGTTTTTATTTTCCTTTTGGCGTACGGCATCTTGCTTAATTTGCTTGTTTACTTTTAAGTTATACTCAAATGCATTTTTACTTTCTCGCCTTACAAACACTTCGTAAGAAGATAAAGTTATGTAATCGTGCGACGGAAAGCGGCGAATTTTCGACAGAAAATCTCTTATAGCTGGGGCCTTGTAACGAAAAAGTAGATAAAACCTGTTGCTAAATTTAGAAAAAAAATCCTCTATCTCGTGGTGTAGTCAAAATTCATGTCTTGTTGATTCTTGATATTGCAAATTGGCGGCAAAACGTCCGTCTGTATGTCCGTCTGTCCGTCTAGTCAACGCTAGCGCCTAAAACCGTTCAGCCGATTTTCTTCAAAATTGATATTCCCCAATCGTTTTCACTGTTGTCAAGGCTCCTGGAATTTGAAACCGACATGTTAATTTTTTTGGGGGGGGAGGGTACTTTTCATGAAGCCCGTCGGAAATTTTTAAAGTTAAAAAATGGCTGAATGGTTGAATAGTGCAAAGGACGTTTAAGGCGATGATGTAGGTATCATTTTCGTTGTTATCCCCCAATTTTTCGAAAATTCCAAAAAACAATTGCAAAACTACAAAACTGGAAAATTGCATTGATTTTTTGCCTCAGACAAAGTCAGTTGTACTTTAAATAAGGTTATTTAAAGGCAGCGAAATATAACTTCGAATGATGTAAATGGGAGAGCTGGTAACTGCGAAAGTGATACAGAAATTCAGGTTCTAATTTTCTCGCTGCATCTCTGCAAAAACATAATGGATTCCTA
Source organism: Acheta domesticus (assembly GCA_031308135.1). Classification (NCBI taxonomy): domain Eukaryota; kingdom Metazoa; phylum Arthropoda; class Insecta; order Orthoptera; family Gryllidae; genus Acheta; species Acheta domesticus. The sequence goes on from JAHLJT010000530.1 coordinate 20,066, forward strand.
TTGTTAGATTCCTAAGATTTATATGGAAGAATCAGTGATCACTGAATAAATAGTAAAGCTTACCTGTATTGGGCGCGGGAAGAAACAGTATGGAATTAATTGCGGCTAGCAAATTAGTGGTTAATACTTCAACACCTTTTTTAAGCGGGAGAAATCTTGTGCGCTCTTTGAATGGCCGACTGTCGGCTCTGGTTGCCAACTGTCTCGAGTTTAAATCCATTTGGCACGGCACGCTATTACACACACTCATGCTTGCTTTCATACACAAGAACACGGCTGCTATGAAATCACTGTAGTGGAGTTTTGAATTTGGCAACAATGTTAGGGCGCTTCTAAACGCAAACCTCCCAGCTTTTCTAAGACGTTCTGATAGTAATATGGCGGCATGTTAGGTGACCAGTAAGTGCTGCAACCTGGTGACCATGTTTAAAAGCACAAGCAAACAGTTGAAGAACTGTCGCCAAAGAACGTGTCTCACAAAGCATCTCGTGAAAGAAATAATTCTGCTCCTTTGTTAAGATTAGCGCGCAGAATGTGGGGAAATCTCCGGCGCGCGACGTTTAAAATGTATATTCTGAATTAGTAATTAATGCCAAAGGATTGTTATAATATTTGATTTACTCGGACGGCACCAAATTTGAATCATTTTTGGCCGCTCATGTGCTAACAAAATTCCCGCCCGCGGAGTCGAACTGGGCCTAGCTTGACAGAAACGGTGCATTGCAGTAACGACAGATATGCTTCGAATCCTGGTTAAAATGAACAATTCCGTTGTTTTTATCGAAAGTTCACTTCGGAGGCGACTTCCGATAGGAACTCGATGTAATCTTATTTTCATTGCCGTGCCATTGGCCGAGAAAGACTAATAATAGATGTCTTAAATAACATTACGCAAGGCGAAAAACATGATTCTTTTCAAAAGTCTAGGACAGGATCCTTGTCCATATGTTGGATAGCGAACGAAAAAAAAAAATTAAAAGAAACCACAAAAACGAGGCTTGACAATAAAGAATGCACGTTTAACAGACGTGCTTAAATGACTGTGTTTACGCTCCTATGAATAGTAAATCCGATTTTTCCGGCCATGCGCTTCGGCCATGCAATCCGAATGAGAGAGAAACTTAAAACAACAAAAACTGAAAGCGTATTGTTTGCACCCATACGCGATATACAAAGCAATAAAGGATTCTAAAGGCAACAGACAAGACGAAAATGCAAAACGACAATCAATACCCTCGAAAAACCAACACAATTAGTACCATAAAGAAATTAAAAGACAACTCAGAAAAATAAATTTCTGCACACGCGAGACATGTCGGCCGTTCGCGTGCAGAATCAAAATCTCGAAGTCAGGATCTGTAGATACCGCTTTCTCCTGTCACAGATGGGCGCCGGGCGCCAGAAAATTCTTGTTTTGTCAGAACTGCCACCTGAACAGGGGCAAGTTATTCGGAGTACCTGCTGAGTATAAAAAAAATTCGAAGCTAACCATTTTTTGTCAGTGCTGGGTGATAAGACAAATTAAAACGGGTTTGCTGTGAGGTCGGATAAACACTGTAATGAGATTTTCGATGCTGGTAAGCATATAGTACGCGTAGATAATCGATTTAGTTTTTCATTCGATATTTGATCTTCACCACTCCTGCTGCTCAAGAAGG
>JAHLJT010000532.1:0-22685 GCA_031308135.1 Acheta domesticus
AATGAATGAAGCTTAACAAAGAGGCGGAGAGTGGAAAGAGGCGGGTAGTGTGCGCCAACTGGGAGGGGTGACAGAGGGAAGACGCCATTTCATCACTTCATGAATTTCTGTGAAGTATTTATAATATTTAAAAAAATTAAATTAAATAAATAATTTAATGATATGGCATTGTTGGGAAGAACAAAATAAAAAATGTTTGAAAAATCATTTGCAGGGCGAAAGTTGCTGCACATTTTATACCATTCGGTCAGTATTAAAAGCTTCAACTGTTGCTATCCACGGCGGTAGTTTAGTAGCCAGACTAGACGCAATAGAAGCCCTCGTACAAATTGGCAATATCTACGACCTGCAAACTATCACTATCACATATAAGCGTGCAGCACTTATCGAATTGTTACACGTCGACAATCGCCAAAAGTTTCTAAGAAATTAAGGTAAAAGATCGCGAAACCCGGCGTCAGTGATACTTTTCACACCTAAAGGTGAAGATGATCTGTACACTGATCATGACGGCTTTCCTGCCACTGAGATAATACTGAAGCAGACGCGCCAGCCTGTAACAATATCCGACCGCGTCTTAATGCAGCGCATCTCTGTTCGTCAGTATTCAGTAATAATGTAGGAAAATATCTGATTTTTTAAAAATACATTTCATAAAAATTATGTAAAAGAGAAGAAAATTGACAAAATAAAAAAATATCAAAATATGTGAAATATGTAATGTAGTACTAAATATGTAAAAATATGTAACGAAAAAATTGGATATTTTGCTAGGACGGCGACGATTCGCCAAGATAACACTATTGAGAACGATAGGTAGAAAGACAAAAAATAAGTAATTACATAAATATCCGGTCTCTAGTCATCTATTCAGGCAAGTGCATTAACATAATAATTGCAAAGACGCTTAGCTAAAATGTACCAGGCCAAAACTGTAGTAGTTTTAAAAATATTATTAAGTCTACATAATTCAGAAATTAAAGTAAAGATAACAATTTAAAGATAAATATTCAAAGTATAAATAACGGATGCAAAAAGGGAAAAGATAATTCAATTCTTTTAATTACGAAAAATGTTTAAACTTTAAACAATAGGTAACTATTTTGTATTTTAAAATCAGCAAAATTCAATTAAAATCGTCTCCTATATTATTTCAGTAGAATACTTTCCCTTGCGGCTCTCACACGCAACTAATATTTATAAATGGAGTCTCTAAAGAAAGAGAATTTCACGAAGACGTGACAAATTGCACTTTGATTTAAAAAATAACAAGGATTTGTTTAAAAAACTTATCTAAATATTAATGTAAAATACATCCCGCAACGCACATAAGGATTTTTGAATCTATATCGTTATATAACTCCTAAACAAAGAATTCATGGGCCTTGAAAACTAAAATTTTGAGGCCAATGGCCTCAAAGAAACGTTTCTCACACCGTAATCTACAGGATGAGATCTTCTTGAACCTTCTATTAAATATTTGCTGGTTCGATGCTTCTCGATTCTAACCTACCTGTTCCGAGCCTGTAGAATCTGCAACTGTGTGTGAAATTACTAATTACTTGATTTTCTAAGCAATTGAATTACACGGGTGTACCTCTTTGCTCGATAATAAAGTTAAATAAAAATAATTTGTATTGATTAGGGTGTGTTATATTGTTATTACTTACAAGGGTGACATATAGAACATGTGGCAGAGGATAGTCTTGAAGGTTTGAAGAAAAATATATACTACAGACTTAATATGGATATGGAAAAATAAGGAAGACGGTGGGGTATAGCTTGTGAGAGTTCTCGCACAGGTACGCTAGTGTATTTAATTAAAGTAGATATTGTCACACTCCTGTAACATTTTGAATCACTGTAACTTTTTGAATTATTTTGTAGTATTGTTATGCGTCAAGAGAGTAGTCACCAACACAAGTTTTGTCTCCAATTATCAAAAATTATTACCAGTAATGTCCTCGAAAGAGTGGTAATTTTCAGGCTCACGATGAAGAGTACATATTACAGCAGCTCTGAGATACGTAACTATTGTGGAGTATTATAAAAACAACGGAATTAGGAATTAGGAACTAAATAAAAGTATAAATAACAAGAATATAATTGTATTTGTATTTTTTTTAATTTGTTTATTTTAAGTCGCATCAACAGCTATGGTTATTAGCGACTACAAATTTATACATTACATAACATTTTCTTCAGTTATAAAAACAATGATAAAATAAAAAGTACAGAAAAATTATACAGAATAATTTAACAGTTTTGAAATACATTTAGTAGGATTATATGTCATAGAGAAAATTACATGATTTACAGGAATGTAGTACTATTTTTCGATAATCCTCGGATGTTAGGATTAGTTCTGCCTCGTGCACATCAATATTCTGCTCGCGTCTGTTGTCCTGAAATAGATTACAGTAGTATGGCAAATGATGGATGTTGAGAGAGGTATTGCAGGGCACACAGATTAATGATTGTTTAAAGGGGAATCTCTGGTTAGAAGAAGCTTGTGACTAAAATTACAATGACCAGTTCTTATTCTTGATAAAATCACCTGTTCTTTTTTAGAAAAGTCTTTGGAGGTTTTCAAGGAGTAAAAATTTCGATTTTTTTTGTGCAAATTGCTAGACTTCAATGTTCTCCAGTGGTTGTCCCATATCTTCTGCATTCTCTTTATGGAGTGTGACCAGAGATCAGTCCATATGTGGGAAGTTGCTAAAACTCTTCCGATTTCTGGAGTTGTCATCTCTTCCTCAACACTTATGTCATCTTCAGGTATCTTTTGTAATTTGGTAGCCAGGTCATTACTAGTGTCTTATTGGATTGCATGCAATAGTACAGTTCATGAATGTTGTCTATCATTGTTGCACTCGAGCCACCATTGCATATTTTATTAATTGCTTCAATAGATGTGGAAAAGACAACAATTTTTCTGCTGTTAGATTCCTTTGCAAGTTTGAAAGCTGTCAATATGGAGCACATTTCTGCAGTAGTATTTGTATTAAAATTAGCAATAAATTAAAATGAGGGAGAGTGATATATTCACAGCGTGTCAGCGGCAGGATCTAGAAGTTTCGGAAGCGTCGTAATGTAAACGCGAAAGCTAGCGGTTAAAATACATTTTAGTTTACAACGTGTTACTATTAATAGCAGACTCCATATTGTTTTGCGTCTTTCTATTTTCCATTAGTACAAACGAAAATATTTCAGATATACTTACAACCTCTTCTGAAGTATTTTCTGCTTTAAACAATCATTAAACGGATCTACCTCTTGTTCTAAATATATATTTCTTGATATTCGAACTGGTGTCACATTGACCGCGACTGTTCAGCTGCTCGTTTACTATATTTGTTTCAGACATCTTTTTTTATTAATTTTATTTTTAGTCGCGGCAAGATCGCGGTTATTAGCGACTTCCAGTATAATACAGGTTACAATATAATTATAATGCAGTTAGTTACAATACAGTAGTAGAAAATTATAACAATTACATTTCCAATTATCTTACAATAGTAATAACAATTCAGGGATAACAATTACAGTTTACATGAATCCATTGGCTTTAAATGTCCATAAATATGTTAATGGCTAAACAAAATTTGATTATTTTTTCTTGGTCTTCTTTAGAATGCAGTATTGTTTGGTGGTTAAATCCATTTGATACTCTTTGGCTGCTATACCTGGAACATACTTTGAAAATGTGATCAAGGTTTAAAGGTGAATTGCATAAATCACATGAGGGTGGATTTTTGCAAAAATTGCAAAAATCACCTGATTTTTGGATCAAATATAGATGGCTTAATTTACAATGTCCAGTTCGTATTCTTGAAAGGACTACTTGCTCCCTGCGTCGGAATTTAGTGTCGGTGCCTAGTGCATAAAAACTGTTTATAGATTTATGAAGATAGCTGGCTTTATAATTTGTCCATTCATGGCTCCATTTATTTTTCATTTCTTCCTCAACAAATTTTAAAATGTCTTCAACTGTACATGATAAGTTATGCATATTTGTTGATATTTGAAGATCAGTTAATGTATTACTTATACTGCGCCTCTGGTTATGAAGACCGGTTGAATTTGAGAAGGGATCCATACTAGAACCAAATTTATTCCCGCCTTAATGATCTGAAGATATTCTTCTACAATAACGATGTTTTATTTCTGTTTTAGTACTCTTGCTCCAGTTGACTGATGATAATGAACTTGTGAGCAGAATGACATTAGGAGAATGAAGCTTGGGGATGTATTTAAGTGCTGACATTAAGGCATAGGACTTTGTAGTTTTATGGCTGGCATATTGCTTAAGCTGGAACTTTATTGTGTTATCAGGCATGCATACAATGGCTTCTTTTCCGGTTGATTGGAACTGCCGTGAATGGAGATTACAGAATAGTTGGAGTAGTTTGCATCAATATAATTCCAGGACTTGTTTAGGCCATTTGTCCGTTGATAGGTTTCTCTTTTGATATTTGGTTAAGGTCAAGTCGATTTTGACGTTTGAAATAGTTCAAGGTGGCACAGCAGGAATTCTTTGTTTCTCAATATGGTTGTATTGAATATCGAATTCATTTAGTAAATTTTAACTCTGGAGTAGAAAGGTTCTGGACGTACAATTTCGCCATTCATGACCTTGCTAACGACAGTTCTACAATGTATATGTGGCTTGAAGGTGAGCCTCAGAGGATCTCAGAAATTGGGTCTGGTTTAGTTACGTGTGTACAGCAACTTCCTGCTTCTACAAATCATCTAGTCCGTTTAGTGATAATGCTGCAGGCCAAAAAAAATCTGTTCTGAATGTTCTTATTACAAAATACATCTCTACAAACTGTGGATAACAAGTTTCTGGGCAAATCTACATGGAATGTGATCAAGACTTCGGCCAAATTGAAAAGCTAAAAAAATATCAACAGTATGTGTTGATACCACATGGACTGAGTTAAGGTTGTGACATGTCCCAGCCGAAAGTTAAGTGCCAAACGTATATCAACAGATGATTTTGTATCAATAGAATCTATGAATGATCTTGTCAAAGACAACGTAACAGGGATGCGCTATATTCAATGGTTTCATCTAGAAAAGGATCATCCATAGACACTGTATTAGCAGAATACTCTAAACGAAGACATACATTTTGAATCAGTCGACCTCAGGAAAACCAAGAAAGGACAACCACGTTCATCCACACATTTACAGTTACTGTATGAATCATCTCTTGCAATGACAACTGCAAAATATAAGAATCTACAGCAGTTGCTTCAGTTTATACCTCCTGTCCACCATCAGTTTTACAGTGATCTAAAACACACAATCCAGAAACGAAGTGCTTCAAGATGCCATTGAAGAGTCCAGTACAAATAGTTGCGAAGACACAACATGGGAGTCGGAATGAATTACCATTTGTGAAATAATAATAATAAAAATTATTATTATTATTTATTGTCATTATACTGATTCTGAATGTCAAATCGGTATTTTCAGATCACTTCCAATCTAATAAGCTCATAGAATACGAATGTAAGCGACACATTTGGTGGCAAATGGGTGTAAGTACACGTAAGCGTTTTTGAAAAAGATCCTATTTCAATATGTATTCAACAAAATCCATAGAAATTGTAAATATAAGTTTGTAAAAATATTGTAATTGTAAAAATAACTAACAGAAAGAATAATTACCTTATAAATGCTTCTAGAACACTTTGGAATTTTATTTCGATTCAAACTTTAGGGCTCATTAATTCTAAACTACGTTTCTGTCACTTACACCTCTTTGATTCTAACCGCCTCAATTATTTTAGAAGTTATCAGAACTTGTATCAGTTCCAGAAACTTCTTGTACTGAAGTACTAATTTTCAGTTTATTAATGATCCTTGTAAATCTATTCTTGATAGATCTTTCAGTGAGTTTAGGATAAGTCAGTCATCATTTTTATAATAGCTTCTGTGTCATTGGAGTAATCGTTTACTATCAATATGGGATCTGGAGATCCAAATGAATTTTCTAAAAATGATTTAAATTGATTATATGTTAAGGGAAATTTATTTGGATTGGATTCAATCATATCTTTTATGGGGGCAATAAGTTCTTCAACAGATTTAGAGGTAAGTTGTCTTGGTCATTGAGTTCTTCATTTTTGTTCTTCCTCTTTTTTTTCTGGGTTGCTTTTGGGACACTTCAGCAGTAGTATGCATGTTATTGTTTAATGTTTCTTGTAGTGATGAAGATTCAGAAGGAATACTCCTTTTATTTAAATTACGAAAATTTGTACTGTCCATTGGAGGAGGTAAGTAGTCTTGTGTTAGAAATTGGGTTGGTTGCTTCTGAGTTTCTTCATTATCAGGTGTGATGTTTGGTATGTCACTGGGGTTATGTTCTTTTCCATCATTCAAAGGCTTGGAAGGACATTGACTGGCAATGTGTCCTTGTTTGCATTGAAAACAAGTTATATTGTCTGTAGAGAAATAATTCTGTAAGTAGTGTCTTGATAATATAGTAATGTGGACTCCGGTACATTTTTGATATCATCTGGATCAATGAAGACTTGTCTTCGGAAGCTCATAATGTGGGATAGGCTTGGTTCTGAAATACCAGCTCTAATGAATGTGATGTTGGTAGTGTTCTTAATTTGTTTGGCATGAAGCACTTTTAAAATTTCATCATGAGGAATAACCGGACAAAACGTTGGAGATTATGACACGTACGTGTTTATTAATTAGAGGTCTTACATTAACTTGTAGTAATTGATTTCGATTACTTTGTGTCTTTCTGTAATTTCCTGGACAGTTTCAGCATTAGAAAAGAATATGCATATCCTGTTATTTGATATTCTTGATATGAATCTAATTTTACTGGGGTTCACAATAGAGGCAATTTTGGTTATATAGTCCTTAATGCTGATGTCATCATTTGCTTTAATTACAATAGCTTGGTCTTTGTTGGGAAACATATCGCTTTGAGCAACGTTGGAGTAAGATTTATTTACCTGAGTTTGTTGACTACCAGTGGAATTGAAGGTTAGGACTCCCCTGTTGTCAGAAGAATCCATTTCTTTTAAACTTTCAGGCACTTTCGTAGGAGATCCAATGTTTGTGCACGATACTAAAGTGTTTATTCACAACTCACTCGTGATTCAGTTCAAAACTAGTTCACAACTTTGTAAAAAAAAACAGTCGCACTACTAGACACGTCCGTACGCGGTGGATGACAAAGCACCGAATGACAGACATCATCCTTCTTCATCTTTCGCCGAAACAAAACAAGTTATTTGCAAGCATGACAGACATTATCTCTCGTGATCTTGTACTACCGTTTACAAAGCAGTGCCTAAATCGATCACTTGTGCTTCTTCTAGCTCAATATGCGCATTTACTACTTATTACATCCATACTAATTTTTAGACTGGTATTGTTTACCTACAATCTCGCTACATTCTGTGATTGGTTATTTTGGCATTGTCTTTATCACATCTTAGTCTAGAGGCAGGCCGGCAAAGCATTTTGCACTTTCACTGACCTTGGTAGGAACGCGCGAGCCACTCCTCGAGTGCAAATGCTGAAGGATAAGAAAGAGTGGGGATAAGATTCATTCCAGGAGTGGGAACCACCAATGAGAATGCGCAATTCGAACCGTGTAAATTGAAAGAGCAGTCGGAGAGATTATGACCGAGAGTTACGTATGTAATATAACTGTATAGTTAAAGTAATATTGACTTTTCTGTTGCATGGGACATGTTTTTCGATAGATGTGACGACTATTTTTGATTGATGACGGTGTGAAATGTGAACCTAAAAAGAATTATACATAATTTTGAATTGAACACCAAAAATTGTAATTTCTTGTAGGGCTGATAATGTAATTTGCTTTGCCACGACGCAATCACAAATTCAGAGGGGTGCTAAAGACAAAATTGCGCTATTGAATTGTTTTTGTGTGCAAATGACCGTTATAATTTATTTTTCATTAACAATGTTTACTTGAATGACGGAAATTGAGCAAAGCTAATTCTTAAAAACTCATGATCCTATTCTTAAATTCTTAAAATCTTTATTCTTAAAAATACAAGATTACTGCCTTTTCTAATTTATGAAAGGAGCACATTATATATTTCTAATATATCAACGAAGACTATTTATTCATAATCGTTCACGACATCATGTAAAATACATGAATCCCTCTGCATTCCATTTAACAAGATCCACAATAATCTCATGATTGCCCTAATGAATCGTCAGAGAGATTTGAGCGATGGTATCTCGTTTTCCTTTTGCTATCATTTGGAGATTATAACATTCCTGGTTAAACGTCAATTACTAAAATGTAAATTTTTGTCACTTAGAATTAAATAATACATTTTTAAAAAGGCCACTGCATTAATTACCAGCTCAGAACATCCATTTTAAACGTCCCGCGTTGGAGATTTCACGCGATAATTCTAAACAAAAGAGCAGAGTCAGTTCTTCCAACAATGTCCTTTGGGAGACAAGTTTTTGGTTCTAGATTTTCAACTGCTCATGCTTTCAAACACGGCAGCAAGACTGCAGCACTTACTGGTCACCTGGCAAGCCGGAATTTTCTGTTAAAATTGGCGAAAAAGTTTTATACAAATGACTAAGAAATCAGAGTCGCCACCCTCGATTAGAGGGAAAAATATTTAATGAAACCTGAATTTTTGATCAGGCAATCAAATCGATTAAATCCCTATTTAACCGTATCCTGAATTAATTAATTTTAGGCAATAATGAGCCCAGGAAAGGATTGGAGCAAACAATCTCCTAAGGATCGAAATTCACCATTCAGAAGATTCCAGGAATAGGAAGGAGTGATTCAATTCAACGCTCACAACCAAAGGAATTTTACACTTCAAGAAAAAAACATATCACCAAAAAAGAGTTAACAATTTATTAATCACTGAAATGGATCAAAATCCCCTTACACTTTTCCATGAAACAGGACTGCAACAGCATATGAGACGACATTTTACATAAAGAATCCATTTTAGGAGCTATAGAGAAAAAATGACACAGAAATTCACAGATGATGTAAAAAAACAAGATTGACAGGGCAATGTACACACAATCTCTCTGAATAAAAAAGAAAAACAATTTGTAGTGCTAAACAGTTACAAAACTTGGAGTTTTCTCTCAAATAAAACACACATAAGCCAAATTAGGCTATACACACAATAATGGATCCAGTACTCTCAAAGATTTGCCACTAAACTAGATTGCGAAGAAAGCCCGGTACATCCGGCAATTACCTCACACAATGTCTTGCAAGATACTCATAGCACCCCCAGTCGGCCTCGATGAGGCCGCCTACGGGGCGGGAAAAGACCGTGTTAAATGAAACCACGGCACCGAGTCGTACGGGCTTCACACTGCCACAGAAGAGCACGAACGGGTTCCACCGCCGTGTAACATCAGGTGCGCCACAACGCGCCGCCACGGTAGTTCCTTCAAAGAGGAAACAAATGTGTCTGCAACAAATAGCATACAAATTAGAGAAATACACCAATATAATAACAAAGCGCACTCAAAGAAGAGCTGCGCAATATACCCCGCAGGGCCACAGCAACCACAAACGGTTGAAAAAGCACAATGACCAACACCGGGTCAGAAAGAAAGCGTTTCTAACAAGCAAACGCACAAACATTAGTCTCCAAAAGCAGAGAACAACACTGAGTATTTTGGCTATGCAAGGACTTACATGTTAAAAATACTTAAAAACTAGTGGCACAATAAGAGAGATAATACACGAAAATGAGTAACCAGATCCACTAGAAATGTGCGGCTTTTCGTGAGCTCCCTGATAGAGTGCGCTTCTCATACACCGTAAAAGTCAATATTGAAAATTTCAAGACCAGGTTGTGTATGAGCCGCGCTTGAAAGCCGCAAAAATACCAAATAACAACCACATGGGCCGGGCACATCACTCACATGCAAGTTCTAAACACCAGAAATAAGTAACAATAATTTGCCATAAGGCGCTATTACAAGCCACAATAAATTTAATAAACCCGCCGTGAACGCTAATAAACCTGATTCTCAAATAGAAATTCACAAATGAGAAATAAAACTAGTGGTGCTACAACAGCACTTACTTTCCCGTATTAGAGGAAACGGCTATATAGTACTGAAATATTGCACTTTGTGCGCTACTAACATCTTAGCTTACAACTCACTGTTTCCATCGCAGTGTTGTCACAACTGTGTGAATTCTACAACTGCACTAAATTTAATACAAACGTTTTGTAAACCTATGGGGCAGGCAAGTTGATTTTTTTCCGACGACACTGCGCTCTAGCTGCAGCAATCCGCAATAATCCGGTGATCAAAGTAGAAGTGAGTATTGCCGCGTGTACAATGAAAATAGGTAAATCACACAGGATTCTCTAATTCTACATATTATTAATATATATTACATTTCACATAATGCTAATAACTATTACTTTCAGTTTTCAACCTGTAGATGTCAGAATATTCCAACAGAAAAGTTTTAAATAAAGGGCAGAAACTAGTAGAAAGTTTTCATGTATATAGTGTAAAGGAAGTCCATGACGGGGATAAGACGGGTCTTATAATTTCTTTTAAGCAGCCATAGTTAGCCTACAGTCCGGATGGGATTATTAAGAATGGTCAAGGATTTGAATTGTTGGAAACCAAGTGCCCTTACCAGTGGTGTATCTAGGGGGGGGGGGCGACGAGCCCCGGGTGACACCATTTTAGGTATGACACCACTTAAAATATTTTATAGTTGGAATTATACAATTTAAATCATTTACTTAAAAATTTTATATATTAATCAAGACTATCTGATTTGGCTCTATTGTCAATAGAGAAATGACATTGCAATAAGTATAGATTTTAATGAAATTATAAATATGTTTGCTGCCCTAAAATCTCGTAAACAGGTTTTATAAATAACTTATATTTGTTGATAAGTTATATTTAATTTTAAACTACTTATTTAAAAATTATATTGCAATTCTTAATTTTATAGAATTTTTTATTTACTATAAATAACTATTATGTGCAAATATGTTTGTATTTTTAATAAAATAATGTAAATCTATGCAGCAATAGATATTTTTATACTTAATTTATGGGGGGGGTGACACCATTAGCTTTGCCCCAGGTGACACCAGCTGAAGCTACGCCGCTGGCCCTCACTCATGTAATCATGGTGCAGTAGTGGACACGGAAGAAAAAAAAATGTATCTTTTCCATATTTGGAATTTAATGAAAACGGTGATTCAAAGATAAAAGTTTCTCATGGTCATTATATCTCGGCTTCAAGTATCTACTTGCAATACACATTTGTCATTTTTTTGTCTATTCATCAGTCGATCAAGTTCATATTCCTTGTTCATCGGGATAAAGAATTTTAATAATCTATTATTCCCAAAATTGAAAATTTCTATCTTTCTTATTTTACACCAGTTCTTGGAGCTAAATTATGAATCTCAAAAATCGTTGTATCTGCCTAATTTAAGGACCATTTTGTTGAACGAAGTTTACATGATAATCTATATATAAGAGTGTTTTGTTTAGATTACACATTTCTTTACAATGTTATCACATAAACCTAATAAAATTTCATTAAATTACTTATGACGCTGAAGCGGTTCTTTATTTGCTAGAACACAGAGCATGTACATTATTTTGTCCACATGTGTCATTAATGCTCTCTTTCCCTCTCGCAATTTGGGAAAACAATAATATTTCGAATTGAGGTTTTTTAATTTTGCTCAGTGAGGAAACACAACAATTTCTTCCGCCTTTCTTCTTCTTATTCGCGGATTTACTCATTCTAGTTTTTCTTTCTATGCATCAATTTTACTCGAATACTTGCACTCCAACATATACAACTTACGGTGGAATACAACTGCGGTCACCGGACAAACTTAAAACTTTCGCCACCAGATGTCACTTCGGGCGTTGCTTGTCGCCCCATATTGAAAAAAAAGCCTGATAACCTGGACAATATAGAAATGCATTCCATAGGGCCATGATTAGAGAAGAGTATTTTAAAACCATGCAAAAAATTCTCTACTCACTACAAATGCTACAGCATTTGCTGCGAAAACTGAATATTTTCATGCAAATATCAACATAAATTAGACAATTATAACTCCCTTTTCATACAGCTCCTTCAGGTCACAACAATGATACGTAATTCACAGAAATTCGCGAGCGCAAAGTGAATTTCATTGTTACAGACCCTGCATTGTCGCTATTCTGAGAGCTATTAATTCTTTTTACTTAATTCAAATATTTCAAAATAAACTATTTATAAAATATTAATGTGTAAGTGTATAACAAAAGCTCTAATGTAAGAAACGAAGAAAGAAATAATATACAAAATTGCCCATTCTAATTTACGACGCACCCAGCTGTCCGAAGCGCTGTATATTTACAGCGGGCCATTATGTTTGTCACAAAATTATAGAAAAGCTACTCGTATTTTGAAAAATTAAGCATGACCTTATTTGAAGATGTGGTTTTGATAAATACATGTAATTCAGAAACACTGTATTTTTAAAATTTTAGTTGTGAGAATACGACGAAAGCGAAGCGCAGTCAATTCCGAGCGGGACTTTCGTTTGTCAGGAAATATATGAAAAAAACACTCATATTTTCAAAAAATTCAACACGACCTTATTTGAATGGCACAGACTTTCCGTATTAGTTTTCTATTTCCTGGGTCTTCGCTAGCTATTCGGAATTGCCACATACTCTTTCTTTGCCAGCTACCATCTATCATCGCCAAAAGTACATTTTTTGTCTTTTACTTAATTTTTCGGTTCCTATTGGTAGAACAGAAACATTAATTTTAGAATATTAAAGAACAGCAAAAACCTAGCCGTAAATGGCAATTTTCTTTTAAAAATTATGTGCCGTTTAAGAGAAAATGGCGTTTTAGCACTACTAAAAATGCGAACTTTGAAGCTCATTTCACAGAAAATGTTTGAGTTTCAAAATACTTTATTTGAAGTTATTTGAAGCACTTACACTCACAAATATAATCACAACATTATTGTGAGTTAGGCTAGGTTTTTGTGTTCTTAATATTCTAAAATTAATGTTTCTGTTCTACCAATAGGAAACCAAAAAAATTAAGAAAATGACAAAAAAAAAATGTACTTTGGGCGATGATAGATGGTAGCTGGCAAGAAAGAGTATGTGGCAATTCCGAATATTGACAAATAAATAAATAAAATAAATACGGTCATGCTTAATTTTTTCAAATACGAGTAGTTTTTCTTTAGTTTTGTGACAAACGTAATAGGCCGCTGTAAATTTACTGTGCTTTGGACAGCTGGATGCGTCGTAAATTAGAATGTGCAATTTTGTATATTATTTCTTTCTTCGTTTCTTACATTCGAACTTGTATAAACTTACACATTAATATTTTAGAAATTGTTTATTTTGAAAGTATTTGAAATAAGTAAAAAGAATTAATAGCTCTCAGAATAGCGACAATGCAGGGTCTGCAACAATGGAATTCACTTTGCGCTCGCGAATATCTGTGATTAGTGTCATTGTTGTGACCTAATGGAGCTGTATGAAAAGGAGTTATAATTGTCTAATTTATGTTGATATTTGCAGGCAAATATTTAGTTTTGCACCAAATGGTGCACCATTTGTAGTGAGTAGAGAATTTGTTGCATGGTTTTAAAATACTCTTCCCTAATCATGGCCCAATGGAAGCGCATTTCTATATTTCCAGGGTATCAGGCTTCTTTTTCCAATACAGGGTTACAAAACTTTTGCATTCTATTTTTGTGAAGTTGTAGAATTCACATAGTTCTGACAACACTGCAATGGAAATAGTGAGTTCCAAGCGAAGATGTTAGTAGCGCATAAAGTGCAATATTACAGTACTACTTAGCTGTTTCCTCTAATACGGGAAAGTAAGTGCTGTTGTAGCACCACTAGTTTTTTCTTAATTTAGCAACTGGTTTTATCCACTTATTCGTTTTCACGGCCCGGCAATTAATTTTTTTCCCGCGAAAATTGGCCATTTTTTCGCGCAGCATTACATAACTTTCCGTATACTACGTATATTCACTCCGTGTATGCGTACGTATACGGGAAAGTAAAAGACTCAAAGAGTCACAGAAACAATTTAAATACATGCAAAAGGCTAACGGGCCGACAGGCCATACAAAAAATTATGTAAATAACGAGCGTTCGTACGGCTTGAGGAGCAGCAGCTTGGCACAAATAGAGAGAAGTTACATGTTAAAAGAAAAAGTGGGAGTGCGCTTCGAATGAGCTCTGCACAAGCTTAAATAATCTCTCACACCACACCACAGTACGCGTGCGCGAGAACTATATCATAAGTTTCTTTCAGAAACCTTTACAAGCAGCAGCGACTCTAACGAGCGCGCTTAAAAGTTCTCAGATCGATATATCAAGGCGCGGCTACATAAGCAGCCTCTACGGGTGAACGATGGAAATACAATAGTTTTTTACAAGTTCTTAGTAACACTAGGCACAAAGCACTTTTCATAAATGACAGAAAACGTGAAGGTAAGCCATGGCATGGAAAGTTCATTAATTCAAGCTGTAATAAAAGGCGCAAATAAATATTAAGAAAAAGTTACGTAAATTGATTGAATTAAACAGCTAAAATTAATGAACTTAAATGATTTACAATAATCAGATACATAATTATTCAGCTGTATTGAACGTGATGGCCATCACAAATAAACTCACATATCAAGTGTGACATTTTCCTCTATCGCAATTCTTATTTGCATTTTCTTGGCTTTCTTGTATAAAGCTTGGAATTTCGCTTAGACGTGACCGAGCATTGTTACAAAATTCAAAACTCCACAACATTGATATCACAGTAGTCGCATTCTGCGCATCTGGAAGCAGTCGTAAGTGCGTGTGTATTAGCGTGCGGTGGAGATTGGATTTAAACTCGAGAAAGTTGGCCAGCGAACAGTAATTTCTGAGAAATTGTAGTTGCTTTTCCCGCAAAACATATTATGTTGAAAGAAGACCATATTTTGTTAACCGATAAAGTACAAAAAACAGCTTTCCCCCGCGCCCAGAAGAGGTAAAACTTTACAATCTATTCAATGATCACCGATTCTTTCGTATAAATATTCTAACAGTCGTAATTCCTTTCGGTTTTTGCAGAGATTCCGCGAGAGCAATTAAGAAAGCTCTTGTATCCATTCGCTCAGACGCTTGACAGCGTATTCTACTCTCCCAACTATTCCATCCAAGCCATTGGCTGCCTTTACAAATTGGTGCCAGAAACACAGAAATCAACAAGTTTTACTGACGTGTGGTAGCGTGACGTGTGGTAAAAATCTTGTTCTTCTACAATGATGCGTGTGTTGCAGTGTGAGTTTACAGGTATTAAGTATTGATACGAATTATAAGGTACCCCTTCAATACTTTCACGCTCGCTGTCAATAAACCACAAACCAGTACCTTATGTTAACACAAATAGCATAAGATTTTTCATAAATTGCCATCTCAGATAAGTAAAAAACTTTGTTTGAACAATGCCGTTAAAGAAACAGACATTGTTGAAGTGGCAGCTCGTAGAATCCGCATTAGCTAGAATCGAAAGAGAGCTTTAAAATCACTCTCAGACCTTAGCAGGTCAAATATACATTGTATTTTGGATAGGATGTTCAGTGATATGATCCGATGCGAGGGCAGAAGCTCACGAGGCGATGAAACAAGAGGGATTAGAAGATTTAAACCCATCTTTTCAAAGCATCGAAATCAAAGATTGCTTCACTCTGATTCCTCGTCTTGAATTATGTCGGCGCTGTTTTCCTAGCCAAGTTCATGAAGAAAGTTCACGATGCTATGTCTCTAGTTTGTAATGTAAACTCTGTACATTTATTTGCAGACAGCACTATAGTATTACATTGGATAAAACATGCTCCAAATAACCAGATGCCTTCATTTCTAATAGACGTGCTATAATTGAGCAGTGTTCCCAGGTGGAGGATTGGTCACATATCTCTTCTAAGGAGAATCCGCCAGATCTCATTTAACTGGGGAGTCACTGCCAGAAATCTAGCTGCTAGCGACAGATGGGTTGGTGGTCCAGAATGAATGACCAAGGCGATTTCTCAGTGAAACTCTCTACCTGAGGTCGCTGAAGGTGGCAATGCCCCCCAGTTACTACTTCATTCACAAATTTTTCTCACTACTCTTCATGCTGAGGAGACATGCTTTGTCCTTAGAACTTATTGATAACTTCAACTCTTATCATAAACTGCTGAGGATAACAGCGTTTTTGCCTTCGATTTGTATATCAATGTAGGTGTAGGGCCTTAATATTGCCGAAGAGGGCCGGCCCTATATCTACAAATGAGATAAGAAATTCCCATCAATTGATTGTGAAATGTATTCAGAGGGAATTATTTTTCCTGCTGAATATGTCGCCTTATTCAATAAAAGGGAAATCGCTAAAAAATTTTAAAAAATGAATCTTATCTTCATCCTTTCTTAGACAAGGATGGTCTAATTCGAGTCAGTGGTAGGTTTTGTTGCCTCAAGAGGTAAAACACCAAATTATTCTCCCCTCGAGAACATGCGTTCACAGGAACCCTCATTACTATGATTCATCTAAATTATTTACATGCTGGATGTCAATTAACAGTGTCATTGCCCGACAAAAATTTGAGATTCCGTGAATTCGAAGGCTAGTGAATGCGAATTTGGATGGTATAACGGTCAACATATCGGGTTGTTGTACCCAAGATTGCGGGTTCAAACCCGATCGAAGCCGTGGACTTTTAAGGGCGAAAAAATCCTTCCTTCGGAGGGGCCTACGTAAAGTAAAGCCGGCTGTCCCTTAATTGCATGTAAAAGATCATGAAGCTAAATTCAAATCGCCTGTTTTGTCGCTCGAGATAATACCTTCTTTCTCCGCTAGATGGTGAAAGGAGCGTAGAGAAATTTGCGTGGTCAGACGGAAGAGCGGGCGTGATGGCCCGAGTCTCGCCACGTAAAATAAGGCATTAACTTCACTAAAGTAATTAGTGATTAGTGTGTAATTAGTGTGATTATCGTTTGTCTTGCGTCAGATGGCGGGCAAAGACACTTTCACAAATAAAGGGTGCACTTCCTTCTTCGAGAATTATACAATCGAAGCCATGGGAGTTTATCTCAGTTGACTACTGCGGCCCGTTTCTGACAAAACAGTCATTGGTAGATTCAGGGCTCGTTGTAAATCGTGGATTGTTATATTGGTGTATCATGCCACAAAAGCTGTCCACCTCGATAATTTAACTACAAATGAATTTATAGCTGCTCTAAAAAGATTCGGGTCTCGAAGGAAATCCCAGAGTCATTTATAGCGATAATTCCAAAACATTTTTGAAAGCAAAAAGCCAGCTGACCGAATTATCATATTCAGTACTCATAAGGAGCACTCAGTCCTCAAAAATTGTCTTTCAATACATGATGTGGAGTGGCGATTCTGCCCTCCTGGTTCACAATTTTGTAATGGATTAGCAGAGACAGCCGTCGGTTCCCTGAAGGATCATTTAAAACGCTCTCTTGGGCAAAATTATATTCTCTTTCTGAATTGAATACTTTATTAGCACAGGAAGAACACATATTAAACACACGACCCTTGGTTACTCTGAGAAGGATACCGAAGCCTTCTTTAACTCCAAATAATTTAATTATGGACACTCCCTCGACTCACTGGCTTTTGATCTAGACTCAGATCAGGAATTGCCGACACCTCGTCGTTATCATATGGTAAAAAGGCAATTAAATATTATTTGGAAATACTGGTCCAAAAAGTATATCTCATCATAACAAGCTCGCACTTAGTGCAAGTCTGTTTCTCCAGACTTGAAAGAATGTGATTTAGTCATTTTGATTGAATATTCTCCTCCACCTCTTTGAAAGTACGAGTAGGAGTAAGCCTCTCCCCGATGCTGCAGGCAGGGATCGAACCGTACAGGACAGAACAGCATCTGGACGACCACTCGACCAGTACAAAAGTTATGTATTTTACCGAAGAAGCCTTAATTTTGATCTTAGCGAATCTCTCAGAGGACATATATTGAAATATTGCTACAGGACTTGGAGTTTCTCAGGCAAACTATTGCTGTCCGCGAACGCATTTTCCGTTGTTTATCCGTTTTCTCCTCCAACGTGATAATGTCACTGCCCAACTCGGGCGCCAACTCCCGCGTCATTCCTCACAAATTTCGTGCCGTTTATATTTCTGATAATAAATATGTAGAGACTATTAAGTCCCTGTATTTCTAAATCTTAAATAAACTATGTTTGTGAATCATTCAACGTCGTTTACGTAACAATCCCATTGACAATACTGTACTCTCGTGCTGGTGATTTCAGAAGTCTAGCTCTCACTTTCTTTCACTCATTGAGTTTCGCATTGTGTTAATATTATTTTTTATTTCTCTAGCGCGCAGTTTTACGGCGTCTTAATGTTACTACTTTTTGCCTACGTCGCATACAGTTTTTACTACTCTTTTACGAAAATAAAGCAAGTCCATTCATGTACGTAACCTAAAGAAAAACATTTTATATATGGTGTTGCCTATAAAACACATTCAAACATATTAAAATACTCTGATATACTCTCAGTTCTCGGTCATCATACTCAAATATTCGTATTGGCACGAAGAAATTGGTGTAAAATATTTTACAAAATATTTTTGATAGAAGAGTTTAAAATTTAGTTCTCAAAATAACAAAACTCTGTGCAACTGTACTGAAAATTACAAGAATACGTAATGACAATATCAGAAACCCATCGAAAATTCGTTATCCACCAATTAATCTGGACCTCGACTCGAAGAGTGCAGGAAGTTGGCGAGAGGTTACGCCAGCTCAAGGCAGGTAGGAGGATCCGATGGGAAGTGGTTTACACTGGGGCCAAACTCATTTTCTGTAGCGAGGGTGGGGGCGTGGGGATGGCGTGTCGGGGCAGAGAGGCGATCGTGGCAATCGCCAGGTAATTGTGCGTTGATGGGGTGCCGCGCGCGCCCCCGCACCTGGCCGCGCGCCGGCCTGAAACGCCCACTGCCTCGCGCGCAGCCCCGCGCCGCGCCGTTGCGGCTGCATGACGCCCACGCACACCAGCTTTAATGGCTGCAAGTGCCAAACTTGATATGATCTTTCATTCGTTGACAACAATAGCAAGCAAACTACTCTACGTCTAATTTTGCATTTTTCATGTTTGGACATAATGCTACTACGAGCTTTCTGCTTTTTCTTCTATTTGCGTTAATAATACTTAAATAATGGGTCCAATAATAGGTTATTGAACCTGGTGTTCCATAGCACAAGAAAGAGATGAAAGCATGTAGTAGCATGGAAATGCATGACAAATGCAAAAACACTCGCTATACTCCTTTTTTAAATGTAAACAAATCGTTTATTTACGAGTATATTATCAGACCTGGGGGAATTGTTGGGCGCTATACAAAATTTATTTTGTAGGTCGACAGAGCCGTCCAGACGGAATTACGGCGACAAAATGTTGTGTAATATAATTTGCAGTTTGCTTCCCATGTACAGATGTTTAAAAGAATTTAGGGGTTTCATTTAGACCATAATTTGAACTGAAACGAATTTTGTGATTTTCCCCTGGAAATTAATGGATCCTAGTTGTGCTATTGCTTTCTTTTATTAATTGACTATAAAGTCACCCAAAGTATAAATACAAAGTATTAACAGCCAGTAGCCTGCAGCAAAAATGCTGCTGTCGATTGTGAGTGGAAAATGCGATCATGGTCAATGAAACATTTCTAAAAGAACATACAAGAATACTAAAGCTTCTTTCGACACAGTGCCGTACTGAACATGAGAATATATTATTTGTAACATTAGGTTTGAAAAATTATGTTTTAGCCTAATTAATTGTGCAAATATTCCGAAATGGATATCCTTTGAACTGGGTTTTAGTTTAATAAATATCTAGTATTTTTATTTTTATTCATGACCACTATTCTTTAATTTCATTTTATATGCAGTAATTCATATGTTCGATTGGGATTAGGATTTTCCCCGCTACACTCCCTTTTTAATGTAAACAAAATTTATTTACGTTATCAAACCTGGGGGAATTGTTGGAAGCTGTAGAAATATATTTTGTGGGTCGATAAAGCCGTCCAGACGGAATAACGGCGACAAAATGTTATGCAAGGAATCCCTTTCTTTAAGAAATATTTGAATCATAGAAATTACAACAGCCTTTACGAAATAAAAAAAAAAAAATAGTGGTGCTACAGAATGGCACAGACTTTCCCGTATTAGTTTTTCTGTTTCGTTTGGTTTCGGCTAGTTATTCGGACTTGTCAACACTCTTGACAGCTGCCATCTACGGCTGCCCAAACTACATTTTTTTGACATTTATTAATTTTTCAGTTTTACAATTATAGAACAAAACTATTATCTTAAGAATATTAAGAAACAGTTAAACCTTGCCCTAAATGGCAATTTTCGTCGAAACATTTGGAGCCTTTTTCAAGCAAATGGCGTTTAGCCTACTGTAAATGCGAAATTTGAAGCTCTTTTTTACAGAAAATTTTTGAGTTTTTCGAAAATCTTCATTGAAAGTCGCTTGAAGCACTTACTCTTACAAATTCATTAGTGTTTACAAATTGCTGGAAATGTGCATTTTAACGGTATGAGAGATATTTAAAAAAAATACTTTTTTTTAATTTTTGAAAAAACAAAAAAATACTCCCGAATTAACTTGACGCCATATTAAAGAGTGCAATTAGTACTATCCGTTCGAAAAGATTGAACAAAAAATTTCAAACCATTTTTTAGAAAATGGTATTTGAGCGTCTCTGATAATGCGCAATTTTGAGCTAGTTTTCACAGAAAACTATTAATTTTCGAGAAACTTTATTTGATATTAAAGCACGTGTACTTATTATTATAATAATGTGAACAAATCGCCGCTAATGTAAATATTAACGACGTGGAGAGACAAGTCAAAAAAACTACATCTTTACAATTTTGAAAAAACAAAAGAACAGAGGAATATGGCGTTAATGTCATCTCATAGAGCATATTTAGCTCTATCCCTACCAAAAGTTTTAAGAATAAAATTGGAGCCGTTTTCGAGAAAATCTGCTTTTGGTAATTTTTTAAAATTTCAAATTTTTGCGTGCAATATTGCCCCAAAACTACTAAAATTTTTCAAAAAAATGTACATGATCTTAATGAAAGAACTCACTTTGGACAACAAATTTTATTTGAAGAAAAAATCTCTATCTTCGATTTTGTAGTTTTTAGGAAGACGCCGAAAAATTTTGGCGACAAACATTGGCAATTTTTGAATTTCAGAGTTAACCGTGAAAATGGGACCTATACTACCTTAATAAGTGTATTTTACTCTATTCTCAAAAGAAATTTAAAGAAAAAAGTTGGAATCTATTTGAGAAAAGTTTGAAAATGTCCGGGATTCGTCATGCACAGTACCCTCAAATTTTGAAGAATATTTTTCAAAATAGAGGCGCCTTGAGTGGACGCAAATCGACCGGGGTATCCATTCTGGAAGAAATCGCATGTTGGTTTAAGGGCTAGTGTTGTTCACAGACGGTCAGACAGACAGCCGGACAGACAGACGGACGACGGACGTTTTGAAAAGACCCACTTTTTCGGCATCAGGGGACCCCAAAACGTATATTTCCGTTGAAAACTCGAAATTGGTTTCCCGCAGCATTACGCAGGCACTCCGCATTTAAGTAGCGTTTATTGTCGACAGAACAATTTTTTATATATGGTGGTAGTTTTGCGCTACATAGTATCTATATGTTGGATGGTTGGAGAGTTCAAGATTGTTTTGACCTTTCTTGCGTTATTTGTAATAGTCTGAGGATTTTCCTCTCTTGTGTCATGACGCACCTCTTTTGTATTATTTACATTATCATGACTTCAACAACGTACATCTATTAAGATTACTTCATAGGCGATTCTATCACGTCCTTATTGCTTTTATGTTAGCGAAATTCTCTTATCCTGAAATGACCTGAGACTAAGCACAGGTGTCACTGTCACGTCCTTGTTGTGCACTGATTACTATTTACACTATTTACATTTTAACTGCTCCATCAGTGCACCATCTTCTTTGACAGGGTGTAGGGGCATCGAGGGGCTCCGGGTGGTGGCGCGGGAGTCTTCAGTGTGTGGATTGGCCTCCGCCAGACGAGGCGAGCATCGGCCGAGGCGGCCCCCGCCGGCACCGCTTTATTTATTTACACGTACGTATACAGGAAAGTAAAAATAGTGTATGACGCACGTGGTAAATTTATTTTGCTCGAACTACTAAACTCTGTCTATTCGCGATTAAAAACGTTTTCTCATAACTTTTAGCAAAACTCCTCTCTGCCAGCAACATACGACCCGTCACTCAGCGCGATCAAAACTCATCTAACGTTTACCCAGTCGACATCTCTTTTGTGTCCCTTCCTGGTTCGATCTCCGGTGTTCAACTCTCTCATTGCTTGTCAAAACAGTCACGACTGTTTTTCATTTTAACCTTCTCCGGGCAGGTACTTTGTACGTATCCGGGCAAGCAGTGTCCATCAGACACTGATTGTTGCAATCAATGTTTCCCACATTATCTTCTTCAACTTTTCCCAATACTCATTTTATACCTAAATAAAAATTGGAAGTACTGGATTGATGGCGGACGTCTT
>JAHLJT010000533.1:0-23027 GCA_031308135.1 Acheta domesticus
CCTATTTTCAATATTAAAGGGGCGTTGACCTCGGCAGGGCGCATGCTACTAGTCCCGCAATGTTCTCGCCGACGTGGATGGAACTTTCACTTTTGACTAATAACTTTCGCGGGCCCACAGCAAATACCACCGCGGGCCTTCCCTGCCTTGGACAACCCTGTACGAGTAGACTGATGTTTCATTGAATTTTGTACACTGATGCTGTGATTGGTATTTTTCTGTACAATTAATCGAATGTACTGTATGGTAAAATATAGAGAAAGAAAATAAATTCCTGAGATCATTGTAATCTAAAAAGTGGATTCATCTCTAATAGTTTGTGCTCCCTGGAATAAATCATAATATATTTTCCAATATTTGATTTTTTATTGGTATCTGTTTTTTGTCAATTAGTGATATTATGATAAGTCGGTGATAATTTACCCGGTTTCCCTTCAGAAACATTTCCAGAATTCCAGCTTACTTTTAACTTTTTTGATGTGATTGGCATATTCAAATCACTTCCTCTTGACTCTCACAAAAACCAAACACAGATGGATCTGCCTCGTTTCATTCCACTACAGTGAAGATAGCATATAAATGCCACTGTTATTAAAGAATCAAGCCTCATACGGCGTACAGAATATAAATATTATATTATGAGAGTAAAAACTGAAAAAAGGCCCTTTTAGAAATAAAATACATTTCGCAAAAAGCATCAAACACATAGATTGAGAGAATTTTTTAAAAAATAAATAGAAGATACTTTGGAATTCACATTCATATATTTGCCCAAGGTCATTTTACCTAGATCAGGGTCGCATTTAATTTCAAATAAATCCTTGCTTCAGATGCAGTGAGGGAAAAATTGCAAATGCCTGCAACGGTGTCCCACTTCTGCCTCCGGTAATATTTGAACGCGAAGAGCACACATGGGAGCACATCAAATTTGCATTTAATAAAACGTTATTCATTTCAAACTCGTGAGTAGCAAAAGAGCAGATTGGTTCGTGGGTCTCACAATAACTGTATTATTTTCAAGGGAGTTCTGCTCTCAAAGTTGAATAAGATGAGAATTAGCACTTTGAATTAGAATGAAAAATCACCTACCTGTTTTGTAGTTTTCATTTTTGTAGCAAAAATAAAAATTTCAATTTAGTTTTTCATATTTGGAGCAAAAAGAAAAAATATGAAAAGAAAGATAATGATAATACATTATAGGCAACATACATAAGAGGCAACGCTGAAAGAAACAGCAACGGAATCAACGAAATAGCGACGAGTGTATCGAATACGGTAGGACCATTGAAGATAAACTAAAGTTAGGCGGCAGTAACAATGAGAGTTCTGTTCTGACACGTTGATTAATTTCCCTTGAACTTGAGAATTG
The DNA here is from genome assembly GCA_031308135.1 of Acheta domesticus. Taxonomy (NCBI): domain Eukaryota; kingdom Metazoa; phylum Arthropoda; class Insecta; order Orthoptera; family Gryllidae; genus Acheta; species Acheta domesticus. Next base: position 1,370 of record JAHLJT010000533.1, read on the forward strand.
GAATTTCTGGGAGCGTCTATTCGAATATCAAAGATAATTAATTTAGACAAGCGTATTTTAAATATTATGAAATATATTTTGTAGATTTCATTAGATTGCCTATGCCCATGCCAAGTGTACACTCATAAGACAATTCGATGGTTAATTAATTATTCAATTTACATTTTCAACAAATCGCTTCTTTCAGGGTTTGCTATCAATCATCTCAAGGTTCAACGCAAACGGGCGATATGGACGACGCCTCACAAACTGCAGCATTCCTCGCCACTCTCCAGTGCCTCCTGCAGACCCCGCGCCGCCTTGCCCCACGCCGAAATTCGACGTAGACAAGGCCTGGATTATTTATCAGCGCAGGCGAATAATCCCGATGTCGGAAGAAGAGACCACGTCGAGTGTACCTACCTGAAGCTTGTTCGCCCTCTGATTTCCCAGATCGATGAAGACGGCTAATCATTCGTGGATGAGCGTATAAGAATTATGGTTATGGCACTGAAGAAAGGCTGGCGGGTGGCGGCTCATAACGCAGAAAAAGAAGACCTCTTGCTAGGATAACGTGCCTAGGATGGCTGCCTCTGAGGTGACAGCCGCAGTGACAGAGGAGTTGGAGGCCGAAGAGGTCCCCTTCTTCTGCGTTATGAAACCGCCGACCGCCAGCCTTTCTTCAGTCCACTTTTGACTTGTGGAACTATCAGTCTCTCTTCCATTCTACCAGCCACCCGTTCTCTGTCAGTTTCGCTCACTTGCAGCCTGTTGTGCCATTATTTCTGCAAGATGTAGATTGTTAACAAGAACCTGCATGATTGAATGCTTCCTGGATTTTGAACATTGCATTGAATGTCTATTTTTTCTATTTTCTATGGAGACTGAAATACAAAGCAGTGGATGGGAGTCGTTTGTTTGTAGATTGAATGCATTATAATGCTATAGTAAATATGAGGTAATGCGGTTTTCATTATTTAATTTTCATTCTCTCAAATTTACAAAGATCCACTTTGCGGTGTCAAATTCTCAAGCATTCGCCATCGTGACTGTGCTCATCAAAGACCGTCTAAAGGCAACTGAATCGAGAAAATCCTTAGAGTACTCTGATTTTTGCGCGAAGCAAAAGTATTGAAATGTTGCAGCAAAAAGTGACAATTTTAATAAAATATTTCTGAAAATTGTCGCACAACTCCTTTTATAGGCTTACACTCTTGTTTTGCAAATCTCTTCATAACATTAAAAAATGTTCACTACTTTACAAATATTTGCAGCAATTCTTCATTAAATTAATTGAGCCTATTTAAAAGTGAGGATCTACTCAATCAAAAATGAGAGAAAAAATATTCTTCATTAATTTTACTTTCAATAACTGAAATTCTTCTATTATCCTTTTTGGTATGAGAATTTCCGTGCGTTGAATTATTAGATTTTTCCTACCTTTTGATTTCACCTTTCCCAGTGTAATTGGATTATTCCAACCAAAAAAGAGGAGAGGAAAAATATAAAAAAATATGTAAATTAGACGGGGAAATACATGGGTCTTGAATTGCAGCTTTTTTTGGTGAATGCGTTTTTATTATTAAAAAAATGTCTGTTTTTTATTCCACTTTTCTCTAAGGGAAGAGCTAAAAAGAGCTCAAAATAAATGATTGATTAACTTCAACATCACGATTCATTGTTTGATCATTCCCAAGGGATTTCTTCATCAGGACGAGTAGTCGTAATGTCCTTTTTTACTCAAAGGTAAAATGTCTTTCCTCCAAATGTCAATGATCCCCTCCAGTTCGTAGTTTCAGGCTTTTTCCGATTCTATTCTCTCTAATCAAACTAATTATGTTGCAATCTAGTAGTATTTACAGCTTTTCTAATCATATGGGACTAATTCTACGAAGAATTTGCTTATAGACTTCCTTGAAAACAATATTCTTCTGGGCTAAGTTTGGCAATATTCACCAAATAAATATTGTTTCATTGCAAAAATTGTCATGAAAACTATAAGCAACTGCTTATCCAGTAGAATATTAGGCTACAGAGTACTAATAATAATAATTTCTGAAAACTTAAATAACATCAATTTTCAAATTTAATCTCTCCAATAGAATCTATGAATGACAAATTTTGTTTAGTGATATGTGATCAATTTATGGAGTTTATTTGTCGCATTTCATCGCTCTCAGAACCAATTTTATCATTATCAATAAATGAGTGTCGCGCAATGCTTATTTGTTCACTAGTTCTACTAGATTCCCATCACAAGGATTCTAATTAAAATTCCGTGATCCCTTCATGTGAAGTATATTGGATCCCAACCCGTTCTGAAAACCTTTTCTAGAGATGATTCCCTTTCCTATGTAAATCATATAATTGTATTGAGTGATTTGAAAAGGGAAATAATCCCTTGTTCTTTAGTTTTGAGAAAAACAACAATAAACTTCATAACATTCACAGTCTGCATCGCGAACAGTTATGTGCTACACAAACGTAAAACTAGGCGTTATTGATTGTTTGAAATACTCAGAAACTTCAAAATTTGATTTTCCGTGATCACAGAACCATTTTTTGTACCCTGGATTTATTTCCTTAAAAAATAATTAAATATTTAAACAGATTTTTTATTTCTTTAATTTTGATCTTATGAAACAATATAATCATAGATTAATCTATAATGAGGGGGATTACTATGTTGAGCTATGAAGACATGAAAAATACTCTTACTAAATTAAAAATATCAGCATCTACTCATCATCAATTTCCACTTGAGTCTGTGGAAATGTCAAAACTTTCTGGTAGAAATGGAAATATTCATGGGGGATATAGTTTATATATTTCTTGAATATAAATTATTTTTTCGGGTTCTGTCGGAAAGTCAGCTGATCCATAAATTTCTTGAAAAACAAATCTGGACGTGCATTCCCATTTGCAAAAATGAATAAATACTGGGTAAGTCTATCAATATACTCATGTACCAAGAGGTAACCAAATGTTGTTCATCATTTTTAAGGTGCTTATACTCGGAAAGATTGACACCAGGCTCACAATGAGGACGAGGAAGAGACTTGGTTGTCTTCTTAAAATAGTTAATTAGTTTGACCACCACGTTTTGAAGTCAATTATGTCCTCAGTGTTTATTACTGTGACCGTGAACGCATTTAGGCAACTTACCATTAATCACTGATTATATGCAATGAATCCAGAAATTTCTCAGAACCCTCTATAAGTATTTGAGAGAAATTAGTCCTGGACTTCCTCATTAGAATTTGTAGTTGGCAATCGAATACATACTTTAATCTGGAGAAGATTTATGATCTGACACTGATCTACAGCTTTAAGAATAACGAAGGAAAATGTATGCCTCAACTCTTTTTATGGAAAAAAGTAGACATTTTCTTTTAAAATCACGGATTCATGTAAACTATAAATATTGCTCATCATCGTCATTAGTGCACACTTTGGCTCATATCGATCCCTTACGTTCCGTCATTGTGTGCGAATATGATGTGTGAGTGTGTGCGTGAGGACGCGGTATTTGCCTGCCATCCTCACCCTGAAGCGCGATGACACGAAGCCAATGTGGACTGATGACTAGTTTGTCACGAACACAGTACACACCTACACACACACACATACATTTTCCTCTGATAGCTCAGCGTTGTAGTCTAGGGCGGCACTAAAAGCTCAAACGAGGAAATGAGAGAAATAGGATCGACCAAAAGCTAAACGTGAATATTGTAAATGATTTCGTGTTACTTCAATAGGGAAGTAATTGTAATCCCTCTTGTAAAATAAACAATTGAAATTATGACATGCACACTATCTTTCTGTCTCACCAACGATTTAACCGTTTTAAAAATATTTTCATATTTTAAAAATTACTACTGTGAAAAGTCTAAATAAAAAGAAACTTTAAACCTACAATTTTCTGGTTTTTTCATCCTCAGTTGAAGTACGTGAGTACATGCTACTGATAATTAACATTAAATAATAAAAAATACGAAACTTGTGTGACCGCAACTCTTCTCAGATATTAAGAAACGGCTTTTTAAAGAACATTCGCTTTGCAAGCTCCTATACCACAATATACCATTCAATTCTTGCTGATGGACAATTATATCAAATGTAATTCTGAAATTTCTCCTACAAAAGGGGATTATTTCATAAGCATTATTCATACATGCTATATACGTAAACAATTTTCTATAAGACGATTAATTATCCTACAGGTGGCATCACTGACGATGAATCGTTTCCTTCCGAATGATCCAAACCCTATGCCGCAACTAAAGAGCGGCGTCCTGGCGATACAATCTCTAGCAACCTGTGCATTCATCTCCTGGGTGCAGTGGAAGGTGGATAAGCCGGCCCACTACCATTACATTTTCCTGTCATCATTTCTGCATTGAGAAACCCTGTAGAAGCTCTCAATGTGGCGGTGGCGGCTTCGACTGAAAGATTCGAAGGTTGACTGGCGAGATAGAGCGTGAGACCGCCTATCTTGTCAATCGTGCATTTAATTCCGATTCGGTAATGTGCTGTTTCATTCAAAACTAGACCAACACGAACACTTTGTTCCCTAAATTCTTAGTTTCCTTCATTGGTCTTGCAAATGAGTTGCAGTACATGATGCTGCGATTCTTATGGTCCAAGTTACCTCACAGCTAGTAGCTTTTCAGGTTGCTTTCAAATTGAAGATACACTAATATAAAAAATTATTTAAGAAATATTACACAAAGCTCTATAAAATTCATTTCATTAAACCAACTAAGGAACTTAAATTACAACTCAAAAATTTTGTTCCAAAGTTTATGTTCGCTTACTTATGTCATTTTTATGAACTAATAACTAAATTCTCAATTAGCGTTTGAAAATAGTAGAAGACGTATTATTTTTTAATTCTTTTAATTTAATGATAGAATAACTTTGTTTTAACTTTGTAGATTTCATTAAATAATTAGGTTTAAATATCTTCAAACTTAAGTCAGGACCTAAGGATTTACAGAATGTAGAAAAATATTTATGTTACATTGATTGATTGTTCGTGGTCCCACGCGTCAACTACAGAGGTCATTAATTCCGTGTAGTGCGTGTTTTCTTTGGGAGGTTGCAGTGATCTTTTCTCCGCTGGATGGCGAGATCCGGCACCGACCTACCGTCGACCAGCGGGGTTTTCCTCTATCTCCCACCAGCGGGGCACTGCCCAGCTGGGACAACTGCTGGGTCAAAGCTCCTGAATGGTCTCCCAGCATGAGTGTTAATGTAGTGCATGTATTGTAAGTGTGTGTGTAAGGAGTGAGGATAGGACGAGGAAGGGGAAGGAAAGAACGCATGAGGTCCGTGGCCCGCTTGTTAGGGTACTTCTCCGGCATTCGCCTGGAGTTGATTGGAGAAACCACGGAAAACTACCGATCAAAGCAGCTGGCCGCTAGAATTCTCCGGACAGCGACTGATTTCGACCTAGCTGAAAAGTTAATGTCGAAAATCGTGCCGCCGTCGGGAATCGAACCTAGGACCTCCCGATCAGAGGGACTGCAGTGACATGAGTTGATGCATTGAGCCATCTCTCCCGGTTTTATGATAGGAATTTAGACCGTTTCACTCCTGGAGGTGCCTGAAATCACCCAAAAAACTTTTTTTTCTAGATTTTTTCAATGGTGTTCTAGAATGATTCGGCTCCAAACAGTGCTAATACATTTGCCTAAGTTGTTGAGAGCAATCGACAGAAGTATTTACTGCATCCGAAGGGGTCAATTTCCTAGAACGCCTTTTAGGTGCTATCCCTGTCCCCTCAAAAACGTTATTTTATATAGAATATAGATTACATAGCTCTTAGATTATTGTCGTAGGATCCACAAAATGGTCATTTCCCTACCAGGAGATCGAAACGTGTCAAATGACACATTTGCCTCGATTGGTGGACCGGAAGGATGAATGACGCACTGACGGTCGTTTAGACTGAAGCATGTTTGTTACTCGATTACTATTTAAAGAAACTCATTCGACAGCAGCACATTGCTGCTGTAGGCTACTAATAATATAAACTGTCCTAACACAATTTATGTAAAATACTAACATACAAAGGAAAACTAAAAGTTTATACAATTAATGATGAGAAGAAACAGTGACAAAAACAAACGTTTATACAATTAATGAAGTAAAACAATAAGTTTGGACAAGTAACGAAGTTTTGATATTCTTGAATTCGAATGTCTTCCTAGATTGGCACCCTTGGAGTCGGTGTCCACGAGAGCGGGAGTGGGGAAGGACATATACAAGTGTTCAGTGCGGAGTTAGGGGTCGTCCAGAAATTAGGTAAGGCAAATTTTGAGTATTTTGAATACCCCCTCTCCCCCCCGTAACGCACCCGAAAGGCGCGCTTGAACCCCCTAAAGAATTATGTAACATTGAAGACTACACCCTCCTTCCGTATGAATGCAAGACGTGAGGGCAAGTGGTGACGTGAGGTTAAGAAGGAAGGAAGCAAAGACGAAATTTTTTTATCACAAGCCATGCACACGCTATCATTGGCAAGAGTCTACCACGTCAATTTTATTGGATTTTGGAATAAACAGAATATACAGTTTTCAATATTTTCTTCGCAGTATCACAGATTCAATAAAAAATTGATAAAAAATCTCCATTTTTGACCACTTACATCTTATAACTGTATTTTTGTTTTTAAATAAATTACTTAATATTTAAACTCAGTGGTTTCCGCAAAAATATTGTGGAACTCCATTATAGAATATACAAGGGAAAAGAAGTAATCTTCCACAAAATAAATTTATTGACGAGCTATTCGTCAGTTACTGCAACTGACGAATAGCTCGTCCATAAATTTGTTTTGTGGAAGATTACTTCTTTTCTCTTTTATATTCTACTTTATATTTTAATGTTTTAAAACAAGTTACAAAAAAGGAATTTTTACAGCAAAAGTTAAAAAAATATAAATGTTACGTAACAATAAGCCAATACCCCCCTACGCTACCTCAAATCTCCTCGACCCCCCTTTAGCGTTACATAATTAACGGACGACCCCTTAGGTGTGAAGGGGGCGGGTTGATTGTTTTGATTTTCAGGTCTCTTCAACTTCTACGGTTACTATCTTGTAATTGTGGTGCATCCTCATATATCGCTGGAGGTGACGGCTTTCCTTTTCTGCTGAAAAGTGAGATCATATGATGAAATACACGTGTATCCACAATTTTCCCCTTCTTCACCAGCAGAGCACCGTTGCATCTGGGTTAAGCTCTAACACTAAGCTTCAGACTGCTCTCTCGACATGAGTGGTTGTTGTACAATAGGAGTAAGTGTGCAGGGGAGAGAATAGGACAAGGAAGAGGAAGGGAAGATCGCGCGTGGTCCTTGGTCCGTTTGTTATGGTATTGCTCTCCGGCATTCGCGTGGTGTTGATAGTAGAAACCACGGAAAACTACCGATCAGAGCAGCTGGCCGCTAGAATTCTCCTTCAGACAGCGACTGAAATATTGGCGTGATGAGGTGTAGCGATAGATGGGGAACAAGAATGGATGGGATGCGGGCAGGCTCAAAGTGCTGGGTGGAGTGAAGAGTGGTGCAGGCCTGGGCGTGGTGGGCGCGTGGCGGGGCGTCGCGGGGCGTGGCGCGAGGTGCAGCATGGGTTAAGGCAACAAGCCGGGAGTGGAGGGGGCGGGGCGCCGACCGCTGGGCGTGTGGCGCGTGGCGCGGGACGCGGGGCGGGGGGGCGCGGGGCGCGGAGCTCGGCTTGGCGAATGGCTGGCGACCGAATGAGGCGGCGCGCTTGGTGCTTGGAGCGTGGGGTCTGAACGGGGTGTGGGATGCGGGGTGGGTCGGAGGTAGGGTGGACGGGGGTGGGTCAGGGGCAGGGACAGGCCTGGGTGTGGGCTGCCTGACGGGGTGCGGCGGGTGGAGGGTGGAGCGGGGCTCCTGAGCCGATGGCCGTCCGCCCTGGAGCAGAACGAAAGGAGCGACGCATCGGCGCCTGTCAAAGCAGCGGACGCGAATCCGCACGTCCAGCAAATTGATGCCGATATCGACGACTCCGGATTTGTCGACATCACAGGACTCGAAGATAGATGAATGAAACTGTCGGTATTAATTCGACGGGCTCTCGACGCATGATAAACAGTACGATGCATCCGATCTCGTTGAACATGTAGTAGGCAAACAGATGTGTCACTTACAGAAATTAGTAATTTTGGTTCTGTTTGCAAAGTTACTTGGCTTACTAGTTCATTCGCTTATATTCGCTAGGCTGCAATTGAACAAGGAATATATTAAGAGCTTTGGCAGGAATATGTGATTAATTACAAAGCGCTTGTATCCTGTATGTCCAAAAAATTAATCCTAAGACTCGGAGCTGTTTAAAAAAAAGACAAAATCAAAGAAAATAGTATAACTACAATTTTTCTAGTAGGTTGTCTCTATGAGAGTGTGTTTGGCTTGCAAATGAGTTGGGTGTCGCAAACACTTTATGTTCCGAAATTAAATTTATTACGTTTCTTTTCATTATATAAACCGCAAAAACACAATTTCTCTTGAAAAGATATTTATTTTCGATGGATGTACCCAATGTTTACATACTAGAAATCGTAAAAAAGGATATTTTTTTTAAATTTATGACCAATATCTTCGTTCTGTGTATTACGCCAAGGAAAGATAACAATCTTCTTTGATTTATAAGAGTACATTGACATAGTATCATATAAATTTGCTCTTGCTAGATACGATACTTTTCCCGGCGATGCATCAAGCAAATTTAAAGAGAAAAATATAAATATTGTAGCTATGCTGCACTGAAATTATAACCCGTAACTATAGCCCGTAACTATGACCTGATTTGCTCTAGAGGACTCTAAAACCCCTTAGTGGATCCGAAAAACCTTTTTTAAGCCATACTCAACTAAATGAAACGTTTCTGGGGCTTGTAATACATTTTTGGAAGTTTAGGTCTCCAGAGTACTCTACCGTAGTAGGGATGATCATAAACGTGCACAATTTTGGAATTTAATTGAAGACCATTTGCAGCCATTTGCAATTTGGAAAAATTGATTAAAGTCTTACCACGAAAACTTGAAAATGAAAAGGAAGTGAAAACTAGAATAAAAACAGAAATGAAAACAAAAACTTTCAAAACCCGAAAATAAAGATAATCGTTTTTATTTCATCACATTACTTTCCAACTATGCATTAAATAGAATAAATAAATTACACTGGTTGAAAACAACGCTAGAAGTGATATGTTTCCCTGCTTTATCCTCTTACGTACTCCACAGTAAACATACCTACTCCAGTTTGAGTCAACACGGATTTAAAAGTGGCGAGTTGTAGAGCCTTTTCGAGAACAAAGAACCAGGTTGCACATTCTCTTCTTTTGTTTTACGGTCTTTGCAGTCGTTGCGAGTCATATTTTATTCTAGACATTCGCAAAAGCTTGGCTCCCTGGGCCAAGCGAGTACTTAGTCCCAGGAAGACCTACGTTATTCACGAAGCTCCCGTTAACTCAAATAGCGTATAATTCGCGGTCGTAATGCTTGTGCTCCTTCAATGAAAGCTCTTTGGCAAACCCCTAGCTCAATGCATACGTCAGAGCAATGACGCGTGTCGCATCGTGCCTTTATAGGCAGAGAGGATTGTAAATGCCATTCAAAATTATGAACGTGAGTTGCAGGCTTTTGACAATAACGAATACATTTTGGAATATTGTCATTCGATATTCAGAGTGCTGAATGTGTAAAAGATCAAACAACTGACAAAATTTCTCTTTGAATCTCGCCGAACTCCAAGTATGTGAAATATATCTACTAATTCATGAAATAAATGACCAAAAATATTTTCATCCTTATTTGCAATTCCTACATAACCTATTTTGTAGGAATTGCACATTTATGTACACAGATAGGATAGACGAGATATTTCGAACATTGTTAGGTGATAATATGCCTCGTAACGGCAGGAAAGCGACCTAAAGAAGTCCACGAAAGGATGAATGTTGCATATGGGAATGATTCGTCTTCGTATTATAAACTAAAATTTTGAGCCAAGCAATTTAGTTGGAGGAGAGAATCGTTTGAAAATGACTGTGGAAGCATCTTAAAGGAAATGTGCCAAAAAGCAGAGAGCATGAGTTTTGAAGATTGTCGTGTTAAGATCAGTATTATAGCTCATGAATTGGGCATTTCCGCTGGTACAGTTCATGTTATCATCCATACAGAATTGATGATATCATGGTGCAGTTCCCGTTGGGTGCCACGAATGTTGACTCTAGAGTAGAACGCATTTAGTCAGCAATGATCAAAGCGAATTTGGACTAGGTTAGAGAAAATCCAGATAAGTTCTACTCACAAATCATTACAAGTATGGAACATGGGTTCACCTTCGTAATCCTGAAACCAAACCAGAGCACAAGGGCTCTTCAATACTCAATACATTTATTATCGATTCCGAACGCGTCAACTACTAAGGTGTCATGTTTTTTCCCCGGGATGTGACGAAAAATCTTCCCCTTTATGGTTGGCGAGATCCGGCGTCAGCCTTCACGTCGGCGTCTCTCGAAGGCGGAGCACCGCCCCAGCCGGGATAAGCTCTAAGCTTCTTACTGATCTCCTGTCATGTGTGGTAGTGTGCTTGTAACTGTAAGTGTTAGTAAGGGATGAGAATAAGACACGGAAGAGGAAGAAAGATCGCGCGCGGTTCGTGTACTTTTTGTTAGGATACTGCTTCGTCATTTGCCTGGTGTTGATCGGAGGAACCACGGGAAAATACATATTAGAGCAGTCGGCTCCTAAATTTGTCCTCCAGACAGTGACTGAATTCGACCTAGATATCTAGCAAGAAAACCTAGGACCTGCCAGTCAGAGGCACTTGCATTGACATCAATTAATGCCTTGAGCCACTAGGTTGCTAGAAAATAATAAAATTTTGTTATTTGGGTAAGAAGTGAGAATGTTTGTAGGCCAAAAATAATGTATCTGTTACTCTGTCAATCTGAAACTGTGAAAATTCTCTTTAACAAAGGTGCGAAATATGATGCGCGACAGTATCCTAGCTTCAAGGGTGCTGGCTGAACATTTTAGCAAATGCTTCAAGCAACATTGTTAGTTTGAATAAAATAAGTAGAATGATGTCGAGGGGAATGGAAAGATGAATGAACGCCTAAGAAGTTGTGGAAAGAACACCAAACTAATCCTTATGTAGAAAATTAAAGTAACCTGCATGCGTCAAACTATCCTTTATCCGTGTGTCACATTCGGTACGCCGACAGAGAAAAATCAAATTAATTACGAGGTAATTAATTACGAGAATGTAAGAATGTAAATATTAGACGGTTTTAATGAATTTTTAATTTTCAGCATATTCATGGCACACAATTATCAAGCGTATTAAAACCGCAAAAAATTGACATTCCAGTTCATAAAATGTCAAGCAGATATTACATTATTTTAAATTGTGTGAATAAAAATGACAATGTAAAACTGAAAACTAGTAAACATTCATTTAGTTACAATGTTTATTAAACAATAGGAAATTGAAATTTGCGAGAGTTGCAGAAATGTGCACAAATTAATGCAGGAATTTATTCCAAGGAATTTTCGTAATGACCGGACGGAAACGTCACATCAAGTTGTTACTTGAGTAGGAGCACTTTGCGCAGGAGGGTCAGCTATTGCACTCCAGGAGGTAATCTTACTTCGCTGATTGTCGACAATGGCCTAGGACCTTTACTCTAACTGTATTAGCGTAACTTCGTCAATTTCATCTGTCTTCATCTCTCTTTATTCATTGGATCTCTCGAACGAGAATGTAGTTTTGATAGTTTTCAAACCCATACAGAACGTGTCTGTGAATTATATGTATTAAAATTGTTTTAATAAAAAGCTATCCAATTAATAACTAGTGGTGCTACAGAATGGCCCAGACTTTCCCAAATTAGTTTTCTATTTCTTTTGGTCTCGGCTAGTGATTCGGACTTGCCATATACTCTTGCCTGCTGCCATCTATCGCCGCCCAAATTACTTTTTTAATGTTTTCTTAATTTTTCGATTTCTTAATAGTAGAATAGAAATGTTATTTTAAGAATATTAAAGAACAGTGAAATCTCGTTCTAATCCTGGCAATTTTCTCTGAAAATTTGGAGCTGTTTTTAAGAGAATGGGGTTTCAGCGTTTACTGTAAATGAGAAATTTGAAGCTCTTTTTTTACAGGTATCTTTTGTGTTTTCGAAAATTTTTTTTGAAGTTATTTAAAGTACTTTAACTCGAAAAACCCAATAGTGTTTAAAAATTGTGGGAAGCGTGGCATATTAACGGTGTGAGAGCTTTAAAAAAATACATTTGTGTAATTTTTGCAAAAAACAAAAAAAATACCCCAAGATGAACTTTACGTCATATTAAAGAGTGCAATTAGCACTATTAGTTCAAAAGTTTGAAGAAAAAATTTAGAGCCATTTATGAGAAAAGGACGTTTGAGTGTTTCTGAAAATGCGGAAATTTGAGCTAGTTCTCATAGAAAACGATTGTCTGAAAAGAATTAAAAAGTTTGTAATGAAAGAAACGTCATGCAAAATCCAATTATATACGTCATTTAGATGAAATCGTTCTGAGTATTAACTTAAAAATTATAATTTTCATCCAAAAATGGTTTGGTTGCATGTTCTGAATAAGAACAAATCAAGTGTGAAAATGTTGAAATCTTAGCAAAAAAAGCGTAGCAAGTTTGGAAACAAATATTTCTCAAAATAGAATAGAAGGTCAATCACATTCACAAACCATTGAGGCACATTCTTGCCAAAATCAGAATACATCCACAGAATCTAAAATGCTATTCAGCCACTCTAAAACAAGTCAAAGCGAAACCGACAACCTAGCGAACCGGATGTTTTTCCAACGCATCACGAGCCCGCACTAGATCTCCCGTCACGTTTCGCAGAGAGAAAAAAAATTCTGTGCAGTGTTGAACTTGTCTCCGAAACAACAGAGCGAGCGCGGAGGTGCACAGCATGTGAACTCCGGCGGAGGAGGCGGCCCAGCACAGGCGCCGCCACGCAGCAACTTTCTGCGGGCGCAGCTCCGCTCTGCGCCAGGCGTGGCGCGGAGCGGCGTAGAGCTGCGCGAGGCGAGGGTGTGGCGCGGCGTGGCGTGGCGTGGCGTGGCGCGCCCTGCGCTGAGGAAGCCGCGGTTAAAGCGGAGCGCGTTAGGGAGCGGCGTGACCCGAGGCGACGTCACGAGGAAGCGTGAAAGTGTAGTGAAACCAAACAAAATGAATGAATGAATGAGTGAATCAGTAAGAGAATAAATTAATGTGCAAACGAATAAGTGAACGAATGAGTAAATGACTGAAAACAAACAAAATGAATGAATGAGTGAATCAGAGAATGACGATCAGTAGGCGAATAATGAATGTGCGAACGAATAAGGGAATTAATGAGTAAATGAATTATTGAAATGAATGAAAAACAAACAAAATGAATGATGAGTGAATCAGAGAATGACGAGTGAATCAGCAGGAGAACAAATGAATAAGCAAATAATACATGAATTAATGAATTATTAAAAAACCTAAATGTATGTATAAATGCAAAAAATAATGTATAAATACATAACAAACAAATAACTAATTAACAACTTATGACAATCAAGTATGAAACTCAACTTTCAAAGCCATTCATTCATTCCTTTAGTATTCTTCTATTTCTGTCAATTCATATTCATTCATTTATTATATTGTTCATTTATTTGTCTCTTTTTGTCAATGACTCCATTGATTCATTGATTTCTTTCACAGTATTAATCCGCTTATTTATTAATGCTTATTACAATCGATTCTTTTTGCACCATTTTTGTATTCATTTGTTTGGTTTTATTAGTATTTTTTGTTCTCACTCCTATTCTTCTTAAAGTATTTAGATGATTAGATCACACAAATGTGTGCATTCACCGTTCACAATCTTTAAAAAATACCTTCGAAAGTTATTTCTACCGCAAGAGTTGGTTGAGAGATTTTGCACAAGGACATTTTTTGTGACAAGTTTTATAGTAATGCTAAATAATGTGGTTGGCCATCGCTTTTCACCACTGGAAAACTTTTGACAATTGAGAGACTCGAAAAGTATGAATAACTTTCACAGCAATTAATTGTGCCATTGTAATTTAAGTCGTTATGTCTTCAGAAATATGAACGGGAATACAAGCTGTACAACATATGTCATGGAAGATACACATATTATCCTTTTCATTCAACTGCAGTAAAAATTACTAGCTGAATATCGCAGAAAAGGAAGAGTTACAGAAAACTTACAACGGAAAAATACTTCATAGGCTCTTACGAAAAATCGAAAAAATGATAAAAATTTCGTTGATTGTTTCTTATTTGTTCTCCGAGTACTAATGGAAGAGACGATTATACATTTCGGAAAATGTAACTGAAATATGTTATCTTTTTTAAGATCTATGGTGTGATCTATAGATGTTTTAATGGCCTAAAACCGGCAAATGTGGCTCAGAGTATCAACTGATGACACTGCAGTGCCTCCGACCGGAAGATTATGGAGCTCTAGCTCCGACAATGGAAGGATTTTCTACACTAGCTAGACAGCTAGGCCGAATTCGGCCACTGTCTGAAGAAGAATTATAGCGGCATTTTCTCAAAACGGCTCCAAATTTTAAAAAGAAATTGCCATTTAGCCGTCCATAAATTACGTGACGCATATTTCGAGTATTTCAATACCCCTTCTCCCCCTTCTAATGCACTCCTCTATCTTTATGTAACACATGGTAACGCTGCCTCACACCCCTTCCCTCACCCTTTAGCGTTACGAAATATATGGATGACATCTTAAGAGAAGGCTTTATTCTTAAAATATTATTTCCGTTCTACTATTAAGAATTTAAAAGAAATGTAGTTTGGGCGGCGATAGACGCCAGCTGGCAAGAGTATGTGTCAAGTCAAATAGCTAATCGAGACCCAAGAAAAATAGAAAACTAATACGGGAAAGTTTGTGCCATTCTGTAGCACCACTAGTTTGATTTTATTTGAATGCAAGAGTGATTGGTTTATATCTGCATGAGAGAAAACAAAGCTCAATATATCTCTCTGGTTACTGCACGCACATAATCATAAATTCTTATTACGGATATCAATTCTACATGTACCAATCATTAATTTAAATTGATGATGTATTTTCCAGGAAGATGTATTATTAAAATGTAAACATGATTTAAATCTTCCGAATATATTGATGGGTTTTTGTACGTAATAATTCATAATTTCCTAGAATTAATTATTCTAGAACACGAGCTTTCTCACTATACTATTATTCTCGAGAACTATTTTCTCGTCACCAGTTTCAGAAATTTCAGACGGTTTTATCTAATGATCTTACGGAATCGCCATCATAAAACTGAGTTTCAACTCTTACACCTATACTTCAGAAAATGTCCTAAATATATTTAAGTTATAACATTCATTTTAGTTATTAGCTTTATTATCTCCGTAAGTGTAGTGTGTGTTTCATTGAGGGTGGTGGCAGTAATCTCCCTCACTGTATAGCGAGATCCGAAGCCGACCTACATTGCCTTGCAGAGATTTGCCCTTGTTTTGCTCTCTATTGGTTTTTCGGTAGCAAGGACCAACAACAGAAGAATCCTGGCTATATCACTTGTTAGAGGATTTTCCCCCTGAATTGAAACTGGGTTAATCAACTTATTCGTTATCAGGGTCCAGCAAATGAATTTTTTCCTGCCGAAATCCTCCGTTTTTCGCGCAGCATTACATAACTTTCCCTAGATTATGTATTTTACTCCGTATATACGTATGTATACGGGAAAGTATAATGGACAGTTCAATGATTCGTGTGTTGTTATGACTTACGTATGACTGTATATATTTTTCGAAATATTTTGAATAGCAAAGCTTTGTAATTCATGTGCAATGTGAGGACTTTATTTTTCACCCCGTTTCACGTAGCAACAGTAATTTAAAAAAACAATACAGATTTTTTAATATCAACTAACTGCATTCATCAGCAGACTGCATATTATTATAAGAGTACTCAGAGATTTTGATTAATTGCATTTTATAAAAGTAAGTATACTTAGATTTTTATTTTGTGGATTCACAAAAGAAATCGCTTTGTAAGAAGAGGAACATGATTCACAAACTATGAATATCAAACAAGATGTAAAACATCCAATCAAAAATGTTTCTTGATTAAGGAAGTGGCATCGATGTCGATGTTTGCAAAACATCTATATTTTTATACAAGCTCTAGGGGAACCCTGCAGACATTCTGCCCTTTATCTCTGACATGAATATTTAATTTTTTTATTCTGCAGCGTCACAAACACCATTTTTTCGATATTTTAACAGTTATTCTGATATTCGAGACGGAGATGAATCCAAAAAAACGGAAAGAATTAAAATTGATCCAGACATTCTTGAATTATAAATAGTGTAACTAATCCGACTTTGTTTTAGGTATAGATTGATGTATTTAATATCGCTTTATTGGATTGATGAGTTCTTTAACATCGAAGTTTTCTATACGATGTTTTTACTCGATATTTTATTTCTGAAACAAAAATATACAAATAAAAGAGTACAATAATTTTCACATGTCCATAATATGAACAGTCTTCAGACCAAAGACACCTAGAGTGAAAAAGACGTGTGTAAATTTTTGTTAATAAATGTAGTGTATTATTTTGTATTAATAAAGATTTGTAACTTGTACAGAAATTTTTTTACTTTGTTTTGTCAGATAAACCTTAATTATAAATTAAGAAACGCGATTACCTGCTACTTGAAACATGATTTCAATGTATTTGCTTTTCTTTATAAAAATTACACGTAATCTACATTCTACCTTACTGCATTCAAGAGTTATTCCACGTACAATTTAAAAACAGGATTTCCTGAATCACACCTTTTCGTTCAAATGCAAATTGTTATATTTTTACACTAGTTCAAATAAAGCTTATTTTATTATTATTACCATCCCATATTTATCGCCTCACCCCACACACATATGAACACTGATGTTAGCGGTTACTAAAATATTTTTACAAATACCGATGGTTAGGAACATCGATTGCTTTGGAGCGTTGTATTCTGAACATCAATTTTCAAAATTCGAACATCGATGTTTCCAAACATGGATGTTTTGTGGTCGATGTCGCATCCCTAGTCTGAATCGCAGCGGCGATGTAGCGCCCAGGCGGACGATTCACGTCGCGCATCGCATCGCTTCGCCCCGCGGGGGCGGCGGGGGCGGTGGGGGCGGGCGCGCATTCGCAGCTGGCGGGCAGTTCGTAATTGGAGTTGATTTGCGGCGAGGGCCGTCCGCGCGGGCCCGGCCCCCACCTCCCCTGCCCACCCTCCGCCCACGCCCGCCGCTCCACGCTCCTCCCCAACTCCCCCTCCCGCCCCGCCGTGCCATGCCGCTCCACGCCGCACCCTGGGCGGCTAAACCCAAGATTCTCACCGGCCAAAATATCACGAACCTGAAAATGTAATTATCACTACAGATGGTTAGCCTTCTCTACATCGGTGGTGGATGCAGGGAGGTCCATGGAAGCCATGTCTCCCACTCCCCAGAAATTCTAGAGTTTTCATTTAGCTTCCTTGATTTGGCAAAATTAATTTAAATATTTATGTATGTTCGAATTGTATAATTATTTAAACAATAATTGCAATGTATGCAATTCGAATAGGTGAAAATGAACAAATGGAATAGCACATACGCTGCTAGTCAACCCATAATCAGACTTCGTTTGTCTTCAAAAAGAATTTTTGACAAGATGTCGTTGCAAAATTGTAGATGTTAATCTTCACCTTTCATTCGAGTTGTATCGTATATATGATCGCTGATTGTTTGAAGGGCGTTGGATTTTAAAGAATGCAATGTTCTCAGGTGGCATTTCTTACGAAAGAACATGTCTGTATAAAAGAAATTCTTTAATTCGGATCTGGGTATAATGAAATTTTTGTACTTCAGAACAATCCGTTTCACTTGCTTTCCCTCTTTATTGAAGGGGATAGGAGTACAGATTGCATTGAAATTGGATAAAGGCAACTTGCGTTGTATCCACAATATGACAGTGGAATACTATGTATTGTTATCTTTATTGGACATTTAATTTAGATGCATTGTCAACATTTTGTGTATTTATAGTTTATTAAATATAAACGTGGATAAAACCAATTAAACATAAAAATATCACCTATATGACACACGAGCTGATTAGAGATTCGTACATAAACCTGCTAAATGTTATATTATTTTCGTATTATACTTTCTTTACTATTACACATCATATTTTTAAACACATTTGTAAATCCAGATATTTATATTATTATAAGCCCTCTTCACGAACAAATTCAAATATTTTATATTCACGTTAACTAGGTTATGATTAAGACATGATAATATAATTTACGAACCGTCTAAAAAATATACTCTTAATTCGAGTTTGTTTATTGTTTCTTTCAATTTAATATACATTAATTTAAATTTAATGTTCAAATAAGAATTTTTAGGATTATCACTTTATAATGTCATACTTTAGTTTTATTTAAAATACGATAAAAAGAGAGATGAAACAGAACCGAATTGCGGTTAAAAATTTTCCGCACAGAAATCATTAAATTGTCATATCTGAATCATCCACAAGACTTTTGCAAATATTGTAATGTAAATATAAGATTTTTTTTTCAAGAACTGGCCTTACACGTATTTAAATATCAATAAAGCAGAAACTTACCAACTCTAGATATTTATTTTAAGAACATTTCTTCCCGTGAGATTCAAGGTTCAGACGGCTGTCCAGCGTAGATCGCCGCGGTCACCCGTTGCCGAGGTTGTCAACCCTGACCACTTGTTGGTATTGTCGGGGCGTCCGTGATTGGAAGCGGTGGGCTTCGATGGGCAATGCTTGTTAGAAAGGTTGTTTGGCTCCGGTTGTTTCCGAGGTAGTTTTGTGCTCGATTGAATTCGTTTGAGAAATGGCTAACGGAAACGTATTCGACGCTAGTTTAAATTAACCATGATTCATAGGGGAAAAAACATTTGGATGAAACATTAAAAATGCATTATGATGAAATGTGCTCTTATCCACACATCACACAAGGATACTAATTTCATAAATTTGATAATTACGGTTATTTTCAGAATATAAATTAAATACGATATATATATATATATATATATATATATATATATATATATATATATATTATATATATATATTCACCGATTGAAATGAATTAAAAACACTCCATTATAAATTAACAACGATAAACTGATAATATTTGCGTTGTTCCGGGTCTTATTTCGATGAATATTCAGAGAAAATATGGATATTATCCAAAATATATTTACATCGCATTGCTTGTGACATCCCTTCGAAATCTGGCAACATCCCTTTGACATGTATGGCATTGCAATGTTTTAGAATACTTTCATTTAACTGACAAACATTAAATGAACTCTACGTGTTTTATTTCTTTCTCCGTTTTTCCGTTCTCCGTTTTTTTAATAGCGATCAGTATATTCAATAGATGCTTACTAATCGGGACAATTTTTCGAACGTTTCATCGCGCACATCCTGCGCAGATCAGAGGATATCCACTGTCCCCTTCCTCGCCTACTGCCCACAAAAGCAATCTCCGCGCTTCCTGTCCCCGCCACTCACGCCACGAGCGCTCCGGGCCCGTCTCTTTGTTGCGACACGCCGCCGCCGCCGCCGCCGCCGCTGCCATCTCCACTCAGAGTTGCCAGGCGTACCAGGATCCTGGCACTTTTACCAAGACTTTAATGACGCGTACCATGTACTATCAGCGCCCGTTTCCTTGAGCTCTCGCTTGGCTCGTTGCGAGAGAAGTGGGGAGTTTGGTTATTTTCAACGAACGAATTTTGTATCAAATTTGTAGTTAGTTTTTCGATGCAAAATTGTTTCTATTATACCGAAGCAAACATTTCTGGTTATCCAATTTTGTCTGTAATGCTCGTTGCTATAGTTTATTCTAATTCAATTAAGGTTGGCGAAGGAATGGGGGGTAGTTATTCCGTGTCTCAAGAAAACGTGCGCGTTTAAATACCAGGATTTTAAGTATTCGGTATTTGATGCACGATTTAAGTCGTTCAATAATTTTTTATTCAATAATTTAAATCTAACACCATTATTACAAATATCTGTAATATTTGGTGAAATCACTGCCCTAAAAACATAGTGTCAGATGTTTGGTTCTAGCATACCTATAGTAGGAAAGGATGGAACGACTTAGTCCTTCGTATATAGATATAAAATTAAGTTAATCGAGTTAAGCTTAACAAATTTCCTTAGAGCGTTAAAACATAAAAGTTAGAATAAGAACAATGTAATAATTTAAATCATTTGACGTTGGTACCAAGAATTTGAGTAAAAGTACCAGGATTTTTGGTACTTTTGGTGCTTGGAATATCGCCTGGCAACGCTGTCTCCACGCAGCCATCAGCAGAGCTGATGAGACTTCTGCCGCCCATTTCTAAGATAAGATAATGGCGGATGCAGGAGAAGGAATAGAGTTTTTCCTTTGTTTTCTTACTTTATTAGGAAAAACTCATTTAAATATTCACGTTATAATTATGTAATTATTTAAAAATAATTTTTTTATCAAATATACACTACGTAAGTAATGTACAATTTAAACAAATAAGTTTAATATTTACAAAAATCTATGATTCCCACCCCCCCCCAAATGATCGGTAGATCCGCCGCTGGTTCTAGACCGGAATTTCAGAAACTGTTGCGTCATCGGCGCCTTTATCACTTGCTTTTTATTCCGCGACGGCTTTGAAGAAATCGGAATTCTGTGAAAATATTAAAGTACTCTCAGACCTGCATTTTGAGAGAAGCCACTATTTTATACTTATTTGGAGCAATACTTCTGTTTGTTTGTTTGCCTCCGAGGTGATTGAGAGAAAAGGAAAAAATTGTCAATTTCTTAGTAAATTATAATGTGCTCATTACATTAAACAACACTGGTTTCATTAGTAAAAATAAGTTATACGACAAAGGTTCTTTTTTAGAGAAAAAGTATTCAAACAAAAAAATCACAAACACATTAAAACAAAGAAATTTAAACATTAAATTACGTCGTGCTAAAATACAATTTTCTGATTATCTGATAGTGTTGTATTTGATAAATGGACTTTTGTGTAAGTGGCAATGAGAAGAAAATACAAATGACGACTCCCCATGGTGTCATTTGTGGTTCAGTTTATGCTTTATGGAAGATTCAACAATTCAAAGTGCAGACATTCACTAAAGAAGGCAACGCCTTCGCTCGGTCGAGCGATTGGTTCCAAAATCCCAGAACTTGCTTACTCAGTGTTTGTGAGGAGTCGAAGTGTGTATAGTGCACCAGAAAAGTCAAGGCCACCTATTAACACAAGTGCCAGTGATGTTGGTAGCAAACAGATCATTGGGAAAAACATATGGGGGGACACTTCTTCCTGCATTTGTTTATTGATTGTGGTGAGTGATATATTTACGGTTTATTTCGTACACAACTGCTACCAACATAGGTTTTTGTTGGCAAGCACCAAGGTGCCCACTGCGGAGAAGACTTTCTGGAGACGACTATTGCTAGGAAGTGCCCGTGACCAGAATTTTGCTCGCTCTGTACGCTTCCCGCCAGCAGCCGA
>JAHLJT010000534.1:0-12789 GCA_031308135.1 Acheta domesticus
GATTACACAATGTTCAATAAACATTTGTTATATTAAATTACGTCTCTTTATGTTTTGAAATTCTCTTCGGGTAAAAAATTCAAAAATTAGTCGTATAATAATATAGCTAATATAATTTAATATAAATATGAGTCAAATGTTACCACTGTTCGTCTGGAATATGATTCTCTAAGAAATTACTAAAGTGAGTGTGGAGGGTTATCATGGGAGAGAATCTTAATTTGAAGTCCTTGTTTGAATTTATCGATGACAAAAAAATGTCCGAAATAATTTATGGTGTTAAAACTCATTGTCGAACTGGAAATATAATTCTACCTTATTAGCTCATTTTCCAGGAAACACGATATTGTCATTCAAATCACCAACAATTGTGTTGAACATTCGACACAATCCGATATGAAAATTGTTAATGCCTGACCAAACTAACAATATCTAGCTTCGTATGATAAAAGAAAGTTAATATTGAGGAAGCAGTGTTTGAAGGAAGGGATGGAGAGACAAACACCAGTGATACAAGGAATGGTTATTAAATTTCATAAATACCATGCATAGTATTAATTAGCGTCATAGATATCGTGCGTAGTATTCTTATCCAGTTGTTAATTTAACTTTGTCTGTTTCATGCATTATACCCATTATCATTAATAAAAGACATAAGTTAAATCTGTCCATAAAAAGTCTTGAGAGATGTGCGAAAGATTGCCAGACCTAAGCTCTCATAAGGAGTCAAGACAGCATCCGAAACTTGCCATAAGATTCAAATTGGCATATTTTCCATAATATTTTATGCAACACTCTTCAGTTACTACTTTTCCTTTTGTACAAATATGCGAGGTAAATTCCTAATTCATATTTCTTAGACTTAACATTAACGGTTGTTTCACAGATATGATCTAGAAAATTTACTTGGCAAATTGGACTTGATAACATGACTTAAAGGTCATGGAATTCGGAAATCTCGTATGCACAAAATCCCTGTAATGTGTTGAATAGTTATTTCGGAACCAGTTGTTACGATCGGTATAAATAATAGTAACAAACATTTCACGTTTCATACGAAAAAGCAACGAGATACCACGATTTAACTCCATACGAGGGGGCACATGCCGTAACGTAAGAGCTGCATGATCCGTCATTGTATTGTCAGTTTTTGATCTCTTGGAAACAAATGGCTATTCCCTCATCTTTATAAATGCCAATCCCGATTTCGGCGAAAACGTTGGATGAAACGCGTCGATTGTAAAGCGGGTGGCGGCGGCGTTTCGATTATAGTCGTTCTTGGAGAGCGCGGAGGCCAGCATCGGGCAGAATACTGAACCCGAGGGTCACCCGTTGCGAGGCAGCTGTCGCCGCCGCCGCCGCCGCCGCCGCCGCCGCCGCCGCCGCCGCCGCCGCCGCCGCCTGCGCATAGCTCGCCATGTGTTGTATGGCGGCCGGCTGCACCCGCGCCACCAGAGGCCTTCGAATAGCGCGCGCCGCGGCATCACCTGTCGGGGGGAGGGGCGGGCGCCAGGCGGCGCTCGCGTGGCCTGTCCGGGTCCCCTTCTCCCCCACTCGCACCCCCCACCCGCCCCACCCCGCCCGGTGTCCGCGAAGGCTATCCTCCCCGTCGCGTAGCGTTGCTGCTAAGCCTTGCAGGCTCCGCTTGGAACACAGCTGCAAGATCTCCGCTTGCGCCTAGTGCTTTTATGGAGAAGGCCATTGTTTCCATCCTGAGCTCTTGAATAATATTTAATTTAAGATATGAACAATTATGCACGTATTTTGTTTTTCTTTCGATGCTACTACCTTACAACTAAGAATTGGCGGAAAGTGTTTTCTCTTCGCCTTAATATGGTGATCGAAATTCTGTTGCTTTGTCTTGTGATAAATTATTTTTAACTCTAACATACCAGGTCTTTAGATGGGTCGTTGCCTTTTCTTAAAAAAACAACAACAACAACAACAACATCAAAAGAATGCGTGAAAGGTAGTCACACCTTGATGTGAAAGGTAATGATACGGGATCACAACTGTTCGAACATATTACATTTAAAATCTGTCTTAGTTTTCAGAGAAGAAATGTTGATTTTGAAAGCACTTTAGTTAGCGAAAGAGACTTTCTTGTTCCGCCGAGAGCGTCATTAACCCAGACACATGACGCTTGTGTTTTTTGTCTGTTTTCGCACATCATCTTGTTGCGCGCAGTTTGCCTGCTGCGGCGACATTGCATGTGCAGAACGTGAAGCAAAAGCTCCGAGGTTTGTTGCTGAGTTGGGCGAGAGTTTCGCGCTTAAGATCAACCTTGCCTATTTGAAAACCAAATTAATGTAGCGTAATAGATTTGCCTACAAAGGCGAGTCCTCAGCACAAGTACACTCCTCAATTGCCCCGTGGAGGAGTCGCTACACTGATGTTATTTGTATTAGCATCAGTAGGGTGAGCACATTGAAGAATGCACTGTTGCCGACTAAGCTACTGTCAATGACAGATTTTCAATCGAGTTACTTGGGGTGATAATATTTCGGGTGGGGGACGTTGGTCTGATAATTCATTTCCCTTCGTTTGGCTGTCTTTTGTCTGAGTTTTCTCAGTTTCAGGAAATTACTTTTTGTTTTTTTAAGTTAGTAGTCTGTTTCGGTATTCAGTTGTTTTCCCATTTGTATGAAGTCTTAATTATGTACGATGGTTCTCTTAATACATTCTTTATATCTAAAATACACAATTTTCATTGACTAAATTAATTCTACTACATTTGCAAAACGTTTGTGTGCAATGGAAGAATATTTTATAATTCTCTTGATTTCGTTTCATAAATTAGATTGCAAATTAAAAGTTGCATTGCAGGGGTGACGTATGTCGACATAAACGCCTTCAAATATTTTTCTTGAATTTTGAAGGTACTTCTGCGGTATAGTTAGCTACTAATGAAAGGTATAATTATGGTGATATGTCTTTTAACAATTTGAAACAGAAGATAAGATTTACCTTTCTTAAATCGTCGTCTAGGAAAGCGGGGGGAATTGACAAGAAAGAAATTACATTTACGTTGCCCTGAGGAAGCCTACGACATGGTAGGCGAAATGTCGGCCTTTCTGCCAACGACGCCGCGTCACCCGGACAGCCGAGAAGCTACATTTACGTTTATTCTGTGGTGAATTAATAGTCGAATGGTCTGAACTCTGATGTCGAAATAAAGTATATGCATGACCTGGAAAGCGCTAAAGAATTTATGTAAATCTCTATCTAATCTTTATGAACATATAAAGTACTTAAATTATTCGTACCAATAGGTTATTACAGAAACTTCAATATCGATTTATAGGGAAATTAATTTACTGGAATAAAAAACGAACACACAGACATGGTAGTACTATCTGCGCTCGTTTTCTTATGTTCCGGAAGCCAGAATAAATAATGCGCATTGTTCTGAACTTTTGATAACAAGAAATGTTCGCTCTCTTGTAATAGAAAGTAATTGCATCGGCAGAGGCGCTACAGAGGTGACGCGTTCCCCAATTCCAATTATCGATAGTTCGTCCCCACATCCTGTGCCCTAGAACTGAAATAGGCCTACGGGGTATACCCGCGTAGAAAACAGGCCGAGATGTGCCTACGGACTTCGGCAGCCGGATCTGGTCCATCCTGCATATCAGCATCCATCTCGGCAAGGATTGGGAAGGAGTTATGGGATATGGGACGGAGAAGTGCTCTAGGCTAGGGTGGTATTCGGGTAACTGATGGGCACCTCATGACCCAGGAGCGTCGCGAATGCAGGGGATACCCTGGGGGGGGGCGCTGCCCGGAAAGGTAAGTGGGCCAAAAAGTAAAGTTTCTCGTGGATCATTCGACTAAAGATACCAGATCTTGAATTTGTGTTTAGGGAAACTGGCACAGACATTATTAAAGATTTACATTTGCTTCTCATCCGCGCACACTGTATTTGCCGAATACACATGTCGTTTGCGTAAATTAAAAGAATATCTAAGACATCCCTGTGGAACATCCCGAGCAGGGGAAGTGATTTATATGAGTGGAGATTGTGAAGCAGTAAAATTGGTGCCGCTTGTGTAATTTCTTTCTATCCAAGAAATAGTGAATAAGAAAAAGGCAGGTTCTTAAATTTTGCTCAGAGGAATGTTAAGATGTATACTTTGTCCCAAACTTCTTTGTGTTTCTCGTATGATACAAACTTTAGTCATTACAAAGAGTCTCGCAATGACACCAACATCACGTTCGTAGTGACCAATAACAGAATTTTTTTCAAGTGACGTGATCTACCCTTGATGCCATCAACTTTGAAGGGGAGAGAGAACGTCGAACTAGCCGGGCGCGTTTGCCACTCCTTTATGACAACGCATATCAAAATTTCACCTCCTTAAAAATATCTAGACACCGTCGATGTTAAACGGAAAACTATGAAACTTCCTGGACTGGAAGCTGGTATTCGCTTTAGATCGCCTGCGGAAGCTCGCGGAGCGCGCACGTGGCAAGGGCAGGAAAGCGCGGCAACGCTGCTTCTCTCGAGGCCCAGCTGTCGAGCACAAAGAAGAATGGTACGGAGTTTAGTTACGCTACCGGTTTAACAATCAGCTGTAGGTAAAACTACAAAATTCAAGAGTTTCACACCCTAAATTTGTACACGCATACAGAGGGTGCACAAGTAGGTGTACCGAACGTGTAAAAAATGGATCTTTTAAGACCGTTTTCTGTTCTTTCAGATAATCATGATTGGTAATTTAAAACTTTTGTTATGGACTCAATTTATCAAAGATAGTCTTTGCAAGAAAACCGCTCACTGTTCATGATATGTTCATGATCATCAGTTCATAAGAGAAATATGCCAAGATCTTATTAATACCTAATGTGTGTGTAAGCACGCACGCATGGCCCACTGGGCCAGCGGTGCAGCCCTCTGCTTGTTGAGTCAGCCCCACAGAAGTTGAGATGTCCGTGCTCAATCGATTTAGTATTATAGCGAAAAAGTGTATGATGTAGAACCTAGTTTCCTGTAAGGAGGCGACCATTGCTTCAATCATTTTACGCAAAAAAAATGGAGGTATCAACTCTTACCGTTCTTAACTCAATTTGAACCAATACTTGATACGAAATTTTAAATCCGCGACCACAGAACGAACCCCCTAGTTCCGCGAAGTACTGTGGAGCCAGCGACTTAATGGGTCCGTGACTAATTTTGTAGCGATTTAATTCCATTCTTGAACGGAATAAACGATTCATGGTAAAGAAGAAATTTGATCCTATAATCCGTAAGATTAGTAATATATTTTTAACTCCGTGTTAATTGACACCGAACGTATGTAATATAAATGTATTGTAAATTTTTCTCAGTGATTTACCGTACTAATTTCTGATGAAGTGTTTGCATAAATGGTTTCAGAGGTGGTGATGAACGGCTCAGAAACTATAGTCGACGATGAATGGAGAAGTAGAAAAGTCTGAAAAGCTGCAGGCTGCGGCAGGCGAAGAGGGAGCTAATACACCGGATGTAGATGAAAATTGCACGAAACTGATGACAAACAAAGAGACTGCTGAAAAAGACGCAGATGTTCCATCCAAAAAAGATAAGGAAGACAAGAAGGAAAAGGAAAAGAAAAAAAAGGTAAGGATAAGAAGGATAAAGTTAAGAAAAAGTGGTCTTTCAGATCCTTGGGCATGTCTAGAAAGGAGAAGAGCAAACCAGAGAAGAAACCTCAAAGAATGGAGACGTTACTAAGGAGGAAGCAGAGGCAGAAGAGGTAAGTCTCTATAATTCAGTTTCTGCTAGATAATGTGCAGTACAGAAATAGTAGGTTAGAAATTTTGTGTTGTGTCGCGTACGTGCCTCTCTAAGATTTTATACAAAAAATTAAATATTGCAATATTATTAACATTACGCCTAGTGACAATACCATTCTAGTAAGTAACAATATTCCAATAATTATCCGACAACGCTTCAGCCGAAACTTAAAATTTCGTTGGGCATTTGATAATTGCGAAAAGTAGTGCGGAATTAATACAGTTAAACGTGATGACGGCTTTACTTAACTTTTATTTTCTTTAATATTCAATACTGTGGTAATTGTTTACGTTTCATCGCCTTGTTTAATTTTTGTGGTAATGTTTTTTTGGTTTTCTCTTGTTCTCCAACGTACCAAGATGTGTGCTCCTTATATTCCGTGTTTCGATCACGCAATTTGCAAACAAGTCATTGTTTTTGTGTTTTATGTACTAATTAAACATTTTATCGTAAATTCATTTTACCTGCAAGCTCCGTGTATATTTACTTCGATTCTATATATTAATACTAATATTCTCAAATTAGCCAATACTAAGATTATAAAACATAATTTTGATTACCAAAAGGGAGGGAGCTGATTCCCGTCATTTCATCTTGTGTACATGTTCAAAGCTGCGAAGGCATTTTTCTGACGTGGCAATTTTATTACCTTCATATTACGTTCGAAACTTCGATTAGCAGGTTCGTGATTTCCCATTTCGAATGCTCCTTTCTGCACATTAACCAGCACATTCCACAATTTATAGGGGCAGTAATCAACAATTGTTTTTTGTGAATTACCCCTGGCAAGAGACATGCCGGCTTGTTGCCTTTCGTCTTACATCGACGTGCCAATTATAAAATATTTAAGTTTTCTGTAATTATAAGACCTGAAAATTGTTACTAGGGTATTATTTCCTACTACGAGATAGGGAAGTGGAAGACATGTTCGAACCATTAATAGAAGTGTTGGACTGTTACTAAATAACAGACGCTTAACTGGTCTCGTATACTTCGCTAAATAAAAAAAGCATCCTGTTTGATCTAGAGAGGAGATTAGTTTTCCCCAGTGAGGAAAGCGGTCACTGGATATGATGCCATGTCCCGATTGCATTGAATTGCAACGTAATCGATAACGAATTTATCGGCATTCTGGATATTCATTGGTCAATTTATGCATAAATTTGTATGAAATGGCGTAATAGAATATTTTAGAAATATTTTTAGGTGAAGTTTCACGTAACTTTGCTGAAGGAGTTTTCAGTTAGTAAATCAATCGTGTATTTACTGAATATTACACAGGAGTTAGTGTATATTGCAAATATCCTTTCCGATGAAATATATAGTGCACTATTCGATTTGGGGTCAATGACAAGCGCGCGACACGGTGTCATGGCGCTCCCAAGAGGAGGGGGGGCACATGAGGATTCAGCCACCTCCCAAAAACCGATGGCACGTGTCAGAAATACAATTTTTTACTAACGTTCTGCGGTACCGAAAGTTATTTAATGTCGCAATTAAGTTTTAATAAAAATGAACGTAAAAGTTTAAATTCAGCTTAAATTAAATCATTTTTATAGAAAACGTTATGTTCTGGTTGCCGCTGAGTGTTGAATAAATTAACAGGCTCCCTTTTAAATTTCAATTTCAGCGCTCTTTAGGATTAATTCTAGCGCACCGCTAGTATGTAATTTGCAATGAAATCTTCATTCCTACATTCTATAATTCCTGTGGTTGTGTGTTGTTTTACGGAGTCATTGTTGAATGATGTCAATCTGTTTAACGGATTTATCTTCTGTTATTTCAAAAATTCTCAATAATCATGCGGTAAGAAATTAGTTAACTCGTCAATCGTGTTGACTCTTCGTTGTTTAATTGTATTATTATTATTATTAATAATATAATAAATCTAGATTTTATGGTCATAAATGCCATAAGTGAAAAATCACTACTTCCAGAAATTTGCCGCAGTAACTGGTTACTTTAGTGAGTCGACAGAAGCAAGGTGCAAAGTACTCTTGAACAATGGTGTCGGGAAGTGAGCGTGCTGACACAGCCTGCAAATTCGTCATATTCTGAGTGGTGGTAAAGATAAATGCTAACGTGACTTCAGGCTGCCATGTGCACGTGATAATCCGAGACTTCAGCGTGCCACAAGGCTGCACAAAACTGTAATAACCAACAGCCCGTCTCCAGCTGTTTCTTCAACTCGGTGGAAACACGCGTAATTTCTATTTCCAAAATTTTTAGTTTTTTGGAGTCCCTAAGGTAGAAGGTCTTACGTCTTGTACACAATTCACGAAAAAGTACATTTATGGTTGATTTGGTAGCGCTGATATAAGCACTTAGGAGTAACATTCATTTCAGGAGCGTGGTAATTACCGGAGTCGTAGGAGGTCCAAGAATCAAGGTTACTAAAAAGAAATAGATTTTACGTTTCTGTGTGCTTTCTGCCGTTGAATGTCTGAGGCTAGGAATAGAATGTATAACCACAGGAAAACAGAATCTAAAGAATATTTGTACGGGTTGTGTTAATGAACTTTAATTTCTGGGGCATTTATGTTGGACGAAAAGTTGGCAATATTCCATTTGTTATCTAGGCCTTAGTGTATGTGCATCTGCACATCCTGCGAAGAGACTAGAGTCCAGGATGCTGCTTCTGTTGGCTTTGGTTGGGATGTTTCAACATTCATCAAAATACCGTTTAGGGTTGAAGTGTCCTGAGTATCACGCATTTTGGGTCAGGATCTCTTTACGGCGCTTTGCACAGACATATACAACTCTTAAAAAGCATTTGCATTGGGAGGAAAACGTATGTAAGTAGATGCATTAATTAATTTCGATCGACATAGTGATTGTCTGAGAAGTTCGATTGTGGATTATTATGCTGGTAGACTTACTACTTGACGTTTCGTAACTGTCCCAGATTAATCTTCGTTGTCGACATGAAATGAATTAACTGATCGGTAAAGCAGGTTGTTAATAATCCGGAAATTCTGTCCTCAATTTTGAGAGATAATTTTTCACATTTATGTCCGTCTTTTACTGGTTGTAGGTCTAAGCTAGAATTGATAGAGCCGTCAATGAATGTGAAATGAAATAATATTGTGCACCCACAGACTGAGTTTTTATTCTTTTGTGAAGTCATTATCCACTGTTTATACCAGGCGTTATTGGTGAAGGCGTACTAATGTAAAGTATCTAAGTATTTATGGATCCCCTTTTTGTGGTTACTTAAGTAAAGGTATTATTGCTGTTCATTCTGTTCATAGATACGACCAATCTTTGATATTACAATGACGAATCCGTGTAAGACACCATACCGGTGAATCATAACCAGTTGTAATATTTGTAAAAGGGAATTGTGAATTCATATTACAGTGAAGGTTCCGTTCTGCTGACTTCTAGAACTTTATTTGATGTGTTATATGGGCATATCATAAATTAGGAATTTCCTTCTTCTTTGCTAATTGAATTTTAAGTAAAGTGAGTATACAAAAAACGCTTAAATTTTATGAAAGCTTTCCCCATTTACGTATATTACGTAAAAAAATTGTTAAAAACATGCTCTGATCTGCATAACGCTACACACTGTTCCCTCTGTACTCGTCCAGTGCCCGTGTTCCCTATGCCTTTTGGGACCTCACAAGATGTGGAGGGGGAGGCATGCTCGTTCAAGTTTTGGACACTTCCAAAATATTCAACTTTTTTGGTGTGAACTTGTTTTTTTTCTCCGTAGCTTATAAATAAAAAATCTAATTTATTTCACCCGACTATTTATTTGCTATAATCTCACATTGCAAAACTCTCACAATGGAAAATTGCCATGCTCGTCCACACACTATTAGAGCTGAGGTTTTATTAAATCCAAGGACAAATTCGCTCGCGCCGCTGTGAAGATGTCTCCTGTCGGAAATAACTTAACGGTCGTCATTAGAGGCATCACATTGAGCAGGACCCGCATCTTCGTGAAGCTAGCTTGCGTTAATCCAGTTGCCTTTGTAATGTGTGGTACGTGACCCGGTTGACAATTCAGCCCCGAGAAGATAAATTAAAGCCTTGTGCATCAACCCGTCGACATTTGTTCTTGAATCACTGCAGTGAACATTTAATTTGTTAGTATAACCATAACGGTAAGCTAGTAATGCACCATAAAAAAACGGAAACTTGAGTAAAAGTTCTATGCATATTTTTTATATTTTAAATTTCCAAAAAGAACTTTATTTGTAAGAAATCCCCAAAGTTGGTATTCGAGGATCATTCGTTAAAATTTTATTCTAAAACCTTTAATATTTTTGATAAAATAAATATCTATTTTGAAAGAAAGTTATGTTTCAATTTTAAAAACTCTAAATCCTGGTACAAATTTCCTTATTTAACTTTTGTTACATTTCTATACACATACTTATTTAACTTTTATTACTCGTCCAACAACGTTTCGGTGATACACCACCCTCACTTAGAAAACTCTTCAGGCGAGTTCGATTCTTCATGACTTATACCACTTTTGGGATTATGCCAAAAAGATTCTCCAAAATGTAGTTAATTACAAAAATAAAAGGACAATATATTTATAACCTCAATAATGTGAGAACGGAGTTTTGAAAAATATGTATTTTTGAAAAATTAAAAATGTGTGCCTGAAGTCGTGTGTGAGTCGAAAAGTTGTGCTGGGCTAACAATAAAAGTAAAATATATACTGTATGTGTGTGTACATAAGGAAATGTTAACTATATTTTAGAGAGCTTTTTAAAATAGCATAAGTCTTTAAAAATAGGTATCTTTAGTTAACAAAATTACTTGTAATAGATAGTTCATAATATTAATATTACAGCACATTGCATTCCCCTGACTCCTACGTGTGTATTCTAGATTTATCATCTGACACTTTGTCACAACAAGATGTTGGTGGTATTTTACAATAGATTTTAAATGAAGCGGAAGTGTAAGATCGACGTAAACTCGCCAGAAAAGCTTAACTTTACCTTGTACTATCATTGTTCTGAAGTAACGTAAGAGTGGGTGCGGGGGAGGGGCAGTGGTTCCTGGCAGCAACTATGCCTTGCCAATTATATCGAAAAATTCTGATATATTCAGTCAAGGTTTAACTCCTCTGCAGAAGTATATTTATTTTTGTAAGAAATCGTTTGAATACAATTTTTATTTCTTAAGCTCGATAGAAATGAGCGTGGATTAAAAAAAAATCATTTTTATAAAACTTGTCTAACAAATACCAGTTGTTAACTTCAATGCGTTTCCCGAATTGGACTCTTTACATACCTCTATATAGTAGATACAAAATACAAAAGTAGACCGCAATATATCGCCCATGGGCTGCAATTGTGGCACAACTCAAAAAATACGCATTTTGTGTTAATGCACTCTCCAGAATTGCAGATTGGTCTACCTTCCGTATGCTACAGCAACATATCTTACAGCACAGTATTTCATGAACAAATGGCAGAAGTGTGAACGCAAGAACAATGCATTTCAGTATGAGGTGCAACATCAAGCTCATTTATCTCAACAACTGATTTTCTGGAGTTGTGCCACGATTGCAGCCCACGATATAAGCTTTCCATTTGGACGGACGCGATACGTCATGGATTCCCCGTGAACATCGGGCTGAATCAGCCGTCGCGTCGGCGAGTGCAGACGGGCCGGCCGCCGAGCAGCTTCCCGTGCAGCCATGCGTGGCGCAGCCGCTGAATCATCCCGGGCTGAGCACACGGAAGTCCCCGGTTATCGATTGGCGCGTACGCGGCTGGCGCCTGTCGCCGCGACCGACGTTGCTCGCCGAGAGAGCCTACTCGCAGCGCGGTTCCTGCCCCGCCCCCTCGCCATGCCGTCGGTCTCATTGTATTGATGACTCGCTTCGAGCTCCTCGGGGTCCTATACTTGGTTTTTTTCTAACATGGCCGATGATACTAGAACATTAGACCCCCTGCCTTATAAAATGAATATTTTTAATTAACGGGACTCGTGGCCTCAGAAATGTGCTTACCACTGTTAAAAATTTTAATATAAAAGGCAGGATTTGTAATAATGACCAAATGTCATCGGCCACGTTAGAAAACAGGAAGTACAGTTGCTAGCGAAACAACTTCGAATATAAGTGTCTTGCTCATTTGCAATCGCAACACTTTTTAATCGGAAAGATATTATTTTGTAAATAAATGGACAGTTCTTAAAATGTTAGTTTCCAACCTCTGTGATTTTAACGTAAGATCAATTATTAAAACTCGCAAGCGTTGCTTGTCCGTTTTAGTTGGTAATATTTATCTACGATGATGACATTGGTTAGCACACTCAGTGGCTGCTAAAAAGCTGCTCCGTGCAGAGGCCACTTCATTTTGACACAAAACCCCTAATGGGTTTATTTGAACACAGGTGTCATGACTATTTCATCACTTTTTCGCAGGCAAAAGAACGTGGAAACATATGAATAACATTACTGTCTTAACTGAGGTGACGTAGAAAACAAATTTGGTAATTGCGATCAAAAATGCACACGAGACGTTCTTTGCAAATTTGTATTTTCTTCTCGTTGCACCAAGTACTGTATACAGTAGAACGTCCGTTATCCTGGATAATGGTAGAAATGTGTCCACGCAAAATCTAATACCTCGGATAGCAAATTTTTTTTCTGGATTCAGATGTCAAGTAAATGATAACTTGAACAAAAAGGAAATGTGCATTATGTACAACACCTATTTTGAGTAACGCACCTCAAATAGGTACATATTAATATTTTATTTTAAGAAAAATAGAATGATAGTTTTTTAAATCCAGCATTTTCTACCCGCCCCTTTGTGCCCTTTCCTATGATCAGTTCGGAATTAATTCCCAAAACAATTGATTCATTTACTTGAATCATTTAGAGGTTGCAATTTCGAGTCCTGTCACTGAATTCATTCATTTATATCATTAAATTACAAACAATTCAATTGTTAAATCGTATATAAACTATTGTGAAATAGAAATAGAATTCCCAAATAAAATAAATAGGTTTGTAAATGTAAATACGCTTGAAT
>JAHLJT010000535.1:0-58810 GCA_031308135.1 Acheta domesticus
TGAAAGATAATCTGGAATGCAAAGCGAACTAGTGGTGCTACAGAATGGCACAGACTTTCCCGTATTCGTTTTCGATTTCCTTGGGTCTTCGCTATTCCGAATGCCACATACTCTTTCTTGTCACCTGCTATCTATCACCGCCAAAAGTACATTTTTGTTTGGCCATTTTCTTAATTCTTCCGTTTCGTATTCGTAGAACGGGAATATTAATTTAGAATATTAAAAACACAAAAACCTAGTCCTAAATCGCAATTTTCTTTTAAAGAATTATGTGCCGTTTTAAAGAAAATGGCGTTTTAGCGCTATTAAAAATGGTGAAATTAAAGCTCATTTCACAGAAAAGTTTTGAGTTTTGAAATTCTTTATTGAAGTTATTTCAAGCACGTACACTCACAAATATAATAATCTTTACAAATTCCTGGTAATGTGCACATTAAAGATGTGAAAGATCTTAAAAAAAATTAAATTATGTAATTTAAGATATAAAAGTTTGAAGAAAAACTTTGCAGCCATAGATGAGAAAATGGCGTTTGAGCATTTCTGAAAATGCGAAATTTTGGAGCTTCTTTTCACAGAAAACTGTTGTGTTTTCGAGAAACTTTACTTGAACATTATTAAAACACATGCACTAGTAAATAATAATGTGAAAAAATCGCCGCTAATGTAAATATTATCGACATGAGAAACATGTGGAAAAATTAAATTTTGTAATTTTGAAAAAAACAACCTCTAGAGCAATATGACTTTTATGTCATTGATAGAGTACATTTACCACTATCCGTACCAAAAGTTTAAAGAGAAAATTTGGAGCCGTTTTTGAGAAAATCTTGTTTTTGTAATTTTTAAAATTGCACATATTGCACGCAATATTGTACGAATACTATCTAAAATGTTGAAAAACATTTACATGACCTTTAGGAAAGAACTCAATATGTGAACAAATTTTATTTGAAGAAAAAACCTCTATCTTCAATTTGTAGTTGGAGAAAGACGCCGAAAAAAAGTCAACTTTCACAATTTTCGAAATTCAGAGTTATCCATGAAAATAGGACCTATGCCATATTAATAAGTGTATTGTACTCTATTCATACAAGAAATTTAAAGAAAAAAAA
Organism: Acheta domesticus; assembly: GCA_031308135.1. Classification (NCBI taxonomy): domain Eukaryota; kingdom Metazoa; phylum Arthropoda; class Insecta; order Orthoptera; family Gryllidae; genus Acheta; species Acheta domesticus. Next base: position 1,113 of record JAHLJT010000535.1, read on the forward strand.
TTGGAGCCGTTTTTGAGAAAATTTTGAAAATCCCCAGGGTGCTTCATATAAAGTACCCCCAAATTTTGAAGAATCTTTTCAAAATCTCAAAGCTTCGACTAGAATTGGATCGACTGGGGAATATCCATTTTGGAAGAAATCGTACGTATGGTTTAGGTGCTAGCAGTGTTCACAGACGGGCAGACGGACGGACGGACAGGCAAGACAGACGGACGTTTTCCTTTCAATTGGTTTTTCGGTATCAAGGACCCACATAACTCTCACGTCGATAATATTTACATGTTCTCACGTAAATAATATGTACATAGCGGCGATTTTTTCACATTATTATATTTACGAGTACATGTGCTTTAAATAATGTCAAGTAAGTTTCTCGAAAACACAATCGTTTCTGTGAAAAGTAGCTCAAAATTTCGCATTTTCAGAAACGCGCAAACGCCATTTTCCTCATATATGGCTGCAAATTTTTTTCTTCAAACTTTTGTAACGGATAGTGCTAATTACACTCTTTAATATGACGTAAAGTTTATTTTCAGTTGTTTTTTTTTTCAAAAATGACATAATTGTAATTTTTTTAAAGATCTTTCACATCTTTAATATGCACATTATCAGCAATTTCAAAACATTATTATATTTGTGAGTGTAAGTGCTTCAAATAACTTCAAATAAAGTATTTTGAAACCTCAAACATTTTCTGTGAAAATGAGCTCCAAATTTTGCATTTTTAGTAGCGCTAAAACTCCATTTTCTCTTAAACGGCACATATTTTTAAAAGAAAACTGCCATTTAGGACTAGGTTTTTGTATTCTTTAATATTCTAAAATTAATATTTCCGTTCTATCAATAGGAAACCGAAAAATTAAGAAAATGACAAAAAATATGTACTTTTGGTGGTGATAGATGGCAGCCTGGCAAGAAAGAGTATGTGGCAGTAACAAATAGCTAGCGAAGACCCAAGGAAATAAAAAAAACGAATACGGGAAAGTCTGTGCCATTCTGTAGTACCCACTAGTTTAGTCGTGAAACATAGAGTAAGAGGATTTAAATTACGCGAGGCCGGCGCCCACCTAGCGGGTGCTGCTTTGACTGCAAAAAACCTGGCTTCAATTAGCTGCGAAGATGGACGCGCTTCAGCCCCTCCAGAGAGTATATTCTAATTCTTATTTGGTCCCCAGATTTTTCAATATGATTGACGTTCGGTAATACCAACTTCGAAAACATACATGGTTTGAGCTTTGGCGCTGGCTGTATTAAAATGTATGCAATTCGAGAAGTTTGTCATCAAGTACTTCTCTAATTATAACGTGAATTTTAATTCATTAAAAGTTTGTGTGAATTGATATATTAAATCATTTAGACCAATTATTGTGACTAATTTTCTTCTGAAATTTATAATGTTGTAATATGAGAAGTTCAAAGTTTTTTTCATTGTAGAATGCAAATATAATTTGATTACTTCGAAGGAATAAAATAACACATATAACATTGTTAATTATTGATAAAGATGTTAAGAGAATGAAAGAAAAGTAAGCTAGTGGGGCTACAAGAGCACATACTTTCTCGTATTATTTCAATATTTTCTGTTTTCAAAAATTCAGAGTTCAACTAAAATTAGAACTGCGTCATTCTTCTAAAAGTTATTTGTTTTGTCCGTGAAAATGTTGGTGTGGTTTTTGAAAAATGTTTTTATATAAATTGCACTTGATTTTTACAAATTATATCTATTTTAAGGCGAAATGACTCGAAAACATCTAGGTTGAAAAAAATGTGCATCCTCGTTTTTAAAGAGCTGATGTTTTAAAACAGATTTTAAGTTAAAAACTCTCTCTTAGTTTTGTAGTTTTCAATTTATACATTTTTGAAATTTCTAAAATACAATGAGATAGCCAGAAAGGAGTCTAGCACAAATTTTTACCATTCTCTCTTACTTACGAGGAGACTTTTTTGTAAAGTTGGAGAGAAAATGAGAGTTTTGGAAAAAAATGTTAACAAAATAAAATTGCCCATTTAAAAAAAAAATTGCGCGCAAAGTACTCTTTATTTTGAAAAATTGTCTTCTTTGGTCTTGGTTTTCCATAGAGGGAAGTTAGGCGACCTATATAAATGGCTTCACAGTATTATCATCATTATGGGTTTTCTTGGGAGGATATAATCAGGGTAGTTTCCCCGTTGCTTTCCCTGATGGTAGTAAATGAAGTGATAGGGTGATGATGAGGAATGAAAAGAACAGGATGAAGGTGGGAGGTGCTAGGGGGGATGATGGGAGCTGAGAGGTGGGGAGGTGATTGTGACGTTTTTAACCACCCCAGCATTCGCCTTATGACCGAGGGAAACCACGACAAAGCCCGGTGAGGATGGCCGGCCCGGGGAACGAACCCGGACCTCCCGATTTCGACGTGAGCGCGCTACGCACTGAGCCACTGCGCTCGGTTGAAAAATGGTTCATGACCTTGTTTCAAGATCTGTCTTTAAAGAACAGAGTTCATGGAGGAAAAATCAGATCAAAATCAATATTGTAGGGGTAGGACGACGCCGAAAAGAATTTTAACTTTTGCGATTTTCAAAAATCTAGGGATTTCAACGAAAATTAGCCTTGCACCATTCACTTAAATGTTTACGCTATGCAAGGACAAAGTTTCTAGATTAACACAGGAATATCTGATAACCAAAGAATATCCTAAATTACGTGAATATTGTAAAATTTCACTAACTATACCACATATTCTAATACAATGTCAAAAATATAACTAAGAAGAAAGTATGGTTTGTCCAATGATATTAAAAGATTACTGAATGACAATTCTGAAATTAAAAAAGTCATGGATTTTTTTACAAGAAATAAACATGTATAATCTTACATAAAACCTTTAAAAATTAAACTGTTCTTGTGATAGGTAATTGGAATATTCCAATAACGCTAAATAGGGAAACGTATTATAATAAGTGTTCATAATTTATTGTACCATTTTTGTGATAATTGTGGTCGCTCATGACCTATCAGTTCATGCGACCTTAATAAATAAAAAATTTAAAAAAGGACTAAGTTTTGGAGGTAGACTGCCCGCAGTGCAGAGGGGAGAGGAGAAGGGGAGAATCTGGCGCTGGCCATGACCCGGGAATTTACCGGGCCACCAGGTCCCGAAATCAGCTCGTTCGGCCAGTGTGCTCTACACTTTGTAATCATTTTAATGAAGTAATTAATGATACAGTTAACGGATATAAGTGATTTTATATTGAATCTTTCACAAGGTTGTCATGGTTTAAAACGATTTAGGTATAGTTGTAATACAAGAGTTATACTATACCTTAACGTCTTCCTCAAATGTTGAGTATCAATTCATCAAATAGTCGGCTTAAGAAGGGGAACAATATAGAATTAATTGTATTTATGAAAATAAAATGTTTTATTACTCTGGGATTACGGTCCCCGTTTCAAAAATTTCAAGGGGGGCCACATCTCCCTCCCCCAACCATCCCGTGCACAATCCAATGGTGATAAGTGTGACGTATTGCCACATTTCAGGTTTCTTGCGTCTAATTCATTACGTACTAAATTGTATATTTCTCTTGTAAACGCTGTGATTTTACCCCAGTCCTAAAAACTAGAGAGACAGCATCTGAAAAGAAATTGGTATCTTCTACTCTCGAAATCTGAATTGTTTAAGAACAATTAATTGATTTCAGTCAGAACAATTAATTGATTTCAAATCAGTTCAATCGTATCGGAAGAGGTTGCGCGTCAGTTCTGTTATGTAATTTCTAGCTGAATTAACTTCGCGTCACCCGCGTTCAATTATGATCATTTATTATTGATTTATTAGACAGGAAAATCCTGTCGATAGACTACAATAGACGTATTTTATTTATATCTCTCCCATTCCCATCCCCTCTCCGCTGAATTAAGCAAACTAGTAATGCATAATAACAAATTAATTGTTAACGAAAGGAAAACTGTTTCAATGCATTTTGCATTTCAAATCGGCAATCGCATGTTCCATTGAAAATGAACAATATGCAATTGGCAGATGTTGAGGTAACAACATTTCTAGGTCTCTCAATTCAATCAATTCAACCTCAAATGGAATGTACATATAACAGAATTAAACACTAAATTCAGTTTATTATGTTACGCATTCAGAGTTCTTTCAAATTCTGTCAGCCTTCATGCAGCTCGTTGCGTTTATTTTGCAAATGTACAATCCAGCCTGAGATAGAGTATAATATTCTGGGGAAGCTCATATTGTAGTATTCAGACCTTTAGATTGCAAAAGAAAATAATTCGAATAATGAAAAAATGCCTTCCAAGTGATCCCTGCAAGTCATTTTTCATTGAGCTTGGAATCTTACCACTGCCTTGCCTATTTATTTACGAATCTGTAATATTTGTCAGAAATGACCCACTTAACGGAGGGAACATATTTTCATGCAATATTGATATTTATAATTAAACCACACGCCGTCGAAATCACATGCATCAAGGGTCCGTATCAACAGCTCATTACAAAAAATCAACATATCATGTACGGGTCATTCCATATTAAATTCAACACAGTTTTAATTAAAATTTTATCTCACCATTTTGGATTCAGATGAAATTTGACACATAGGTAGTATGAATGGAGAATAAGAAAACTACAAATTTTTAGTAAAATATTTCCACCCGTTTCTGAAATACAGCCATGTAAAATTTTGCAAAATTGGGTTCCCGAAAATTTTAAATTGATGTACAACCTCACCAAATTAAGATAGGGAGCTGGAACAGGTGTCATTTTTCAGCTTTCTTGATGTACTTTTATATGATATACAACTCAATAGGGGTTGCGTTCAAAACGTTTTTCAAATTTGAATTTAAAATTTTGATTTTGAGTTTTTCAAAATGCTCATCATCAAAAAAATTGAAAAAATTCTAAAATAATCCTTGTATATATCCAAACAGATGGTGTAAGTTTGAAAATGGGACTGCAATGGGTTCATACGGTAATCTTTATTTAAAATGCACAATATTTACTTACACTAGATTTTACTGATTTAAAATGCATTTTATTTCAAATTATCAGCCCTAATGTATACAAATTATTAATTTCGTGTTTTTTATTGGCGAGTGTGTTGTGTTTTATTGCTATGATGATGATGATGATGACGATTATTATTATTATTAATATTATTATTATTAATATTAGACCGCGGAACTTTATACAATTGCATATTTTTCCTGACTGTCCATATCGAAGTGTATTAAACTTTACCTATCACTAAAAATAAAGCAAATCAAGGTCACCTTTCAGTTGATGAACCAGATACGTGGGAACCTAAACATTTAAGCGAAATGAATCGTCGAGGAATGAACACTAACTTTGAGCAGCGTGAACCGGTTATTTACCATCATGCAAAGGGTTAATGATGCCCAAAATTTTGAAAAATGCCATTAATGAAAAAAACACAGTGAGTGACATAATCTCATGGTACATCAAAGAATAGGCGATTAAACTGCAACCCAGAGGAGAACTTCCAAAGACTTTCTGATCGAGAAGAGAATCTTGTTGTGAAAATAATAAAGAAGGACCTTCGTCTTAATGCACCAAAAGTTACTCCACAGTTATAAATTGGCATTGGCGAGAAAGTAAATCCCGAAACCGTGCGAATAATAATAATATTATTATTATTATCATTCTAATTACCAAAGTTATTATATAGTGACCGAAGAATGGGAAACAGAGGCATTGTTAGTGTAGCGAAGAACACTATGCAAGACACGTCGAATTACACAGACACTGAACTTCTGATGCTATGAGACACAAAAAATGCTAAAGAACTCGTGGAGAGACAAACCACTCCACGAACAATATCTAAAAAGAATGGACAAGGTGGAGATCAATAAAGATCAATCAGTTAAGTGTCTTAAAAGGGGAAGAATGAAGACAGAATCGGAGCAGTTCCAGTAGCTGCTCAAGATCAGGCGTTGAGAACACGACATTATGATAGAGCGGTTCTCAAAATTTCCCAAGGTGACAAATGCCGCATTTGCCAGGGGCAAGAAACCATTGATCATATTGTCTCAGCTTGTCCAATCCTAGCAAAGACCGAATACTTGAAAATACATAACAGCGTGTGTAGCTACCTCCACTGGCAGATCTGTACCGCCCTTGAAATTCCAAACACATGCCCCAAGTGGTACGAACACTCCCTAAATCCGGTGAGGTCTGTTGGATTGTGTACGATATTGTACGACCAACAAATTGAAACTGATCGCACGATAGACGGCAAACAAACCAGATATAGTTATCCTGGATTTAGAGAAAAATTCGCGTTTACTTGTCGGTGGCGCTGTACCTTGCGATCGAAACGTCGTTACCAAGGAGGCAGAGAAACGTCTTAAATACAAGAATTTGGAAATCGAGATCAGCCGAATGTGGGGCTAAAAGCACAGGTCGTCCCGATAGTTATCGGAGCTCTGGGATTTATTCCTCAAAATTTGAGTAAGAAATTTTCTAAACTCCCAGGTAATTCAAAAGACTGGGAAGTGCAAGAAATCGCTTTATTTGGAACAGAACCTTAGGTAGCTGGTTGCAACCTGGAGTTGATTTTATATTCAGTCGAGTCATAACATCTTTAGTCGTGATGTAGTGGAATTATAATAATAATAATAATGATAATAATCATAACAATAAATCATAACACACTCGCCAATAAAAACACTAAATTAATAATTTGTGTATATTAGGGCTTATATTTGGAAAAAATGCATTTTAAATCAGTAAAATCTGGAGTAAGTAAATATTGTGCATTTTAAATAAAGATTACTATATGAACCCATTGCAGTCCCATTTTTAAACTTGCACCATCTGTTTGGATATATACAAGGATTATTTTAGAATTTTTTCAATTTTTTTGATGATGAGCATTTTGAAAAAACTCAAAATCAAAATTTTAAATTCAAATTTGAAAAACGTTTTGAACGCAACCCCTATTGAGTTGTATATCATATAAAAGTACATCAAGAAAGCTGAAAAATGACACCTGTTCCAGCTCCCTATCTTAATTTGGTGAGGTTGTACATCAATTTAAAAATTTTCGGGAACCCAATTTTGCAAAATTTTACATGGCTGTATTTCAGAAACGGGTGGAAATATTTTACTAAAAATTTGTAGTTTTCTTATTCTCCATTCATACTACCTATGTGTCAAATTTCATCTGAATCTGAGATGGTGATGTAAAATGACTGTGTTGATTTAATATGGAATGACCCGTACGTTACTTTAAACGCATTGCCAGATGACATTAAACAATTAAAGTCGGTACACAAATTTAAGTTAAAAGTAAAATCTTTTCTGCTGCTTAACTGTTTCTATACAATTAGAGACTATACTCATAGTCAAAAAGAAAAATTATGTTTATTTTAACAAAACAATGATATCATATATATTATTTTCGTTAAAACCGTGAATTTGTTGTCCCTCCTACTCGGCTCATAGTGAACGGATTTTAACAAATGAGGTACCAAAAAAAAGATAAAAAAATCAGGAATGGAGGTCACTAAATATTGCAAATCACGAAGCTTTTCGTTATTAATAAAATGCTAGGAAACTTTTGTTGTTTGAACTTTGCGGCTGGGATAGTTAGCGTGCCCTCCGCGCACTGCCTGTCAAGATGGCGGTTATGCGCACACCATCCGCCACAGGAGAACTCACGTGGTTGTCGCATGTGAATCGAAGCGGCGGGAAGCGGAAATCTGTTGTGCGTTCCGTTAAGACAAACATGTGTGCGACTATTTATCAATTGTGTTGTAAGTGTTCAATGTAAAATTTTGTGTATGTTCTTATATATCTTTTATGTGATATCTACGGATTTATGTAATTCGTCTAGCATACGCCAGCTGGCAAGAAGCCTTTGCACGCGGTATTACCCACGTATTTCTACATGTGGCTGGAAGCGGAAAGCATCCCTTCAGTGCGATGTAATCGCACGGGTTCAGCTAGTATAATGAATTAGTTTACGTTTGTATTGTATACATTTAAAAAAATATTTAATACGCCTGTAACAAGTAATGTACGGCAGCTTCCGAGTTAATGACCCCCTTCTCGATCAAGTTTTTGTCCAGTTTCCCTGATCCATTGAGCAAATGCTGAAATGGCCCCTTGTTTTGCTTCTGGACGTAAATGTAGCTTCACTGCGCGCACGTTTTGTTGAGCACTCCTTTTGCTTGTAGTGGTATGAGTAGAACTGACGTTCGTTACCATTTTGTTAGCAATGCTGAAAAATCAAATCAGCAGTTCATTTACCGTTGAAATTGATTTTCTATAAATCGGGAACAAAAAATTTTGCCAATTTTTATTTTTCTAAAATAATGATTTTTTCTAAATTCTTGTTCTAGTTTTTCAATTTTTTAAATTCTAGGCCTCAAGAAAATGTGCGCAGATAATCTCTTTCCCCATACGTCATATACAGTTTTCACTGTTTTTTGACCAAATAAATACAAATGCTCAATCAGCACATAATTTCTCGCCCTTAATTGTGTAATAGTATTTATACCACAATTTCTCTCTGAGGCAACACATCTCAGTCTTTTTTTTTGTAAAACTCATTACAAATCGTGGAACATTTGGTGCGGAAAAAGAATATTTTCAAGCAAATATCAACACAAATTTGACAATTATAATAGCTTTTCATGCAGCATAATCAAGTCATAAAAATGAGACGTAATTCACAGCAATTCAACTGCCGAGTCGCGACGGGCAATGAAAGCCGCTGTTGTATTCCAATCTGATATTCTCTGAAGGCTAGCAAGGCAACAAAAGCTCGAATTTAAGAAACGAACAAAGAAATATGAAATAATATACCATTTCTTAGTTACGTACCATCCAAATGCCTGGAAACAGTTTATTACGTTGACGAAGCCTAGGAAATTCGGAGCGGGTGACAATGTTTGACGCTAACTTAAAAAAAAAAACACTAATTTTTTTCGAAAAATTCAAGAGGTTAAAAAATTTAATCAAAATTGTTAATGCTGTTTTTGAGAAAAAATTGTTAAAAAAAAATAAAAATTGTCTTTATTTCACGGAAAATTGCGCGAAAAATACACAAATTTAAAAAAAAATTGAACATGACCTTATTTCAACTTCTTCCATCAAGAAACAGATTTTAATTAGGGAAAAATTTTCTGTCTTTAGTATTTTAATTGTAGGAAGATGTCGAAAAAATGTTGAACCTTTGGAATTTTCGAAAATCAGGGTTTTAATGACCATAAGACCTAAACCATATAACAAGGTGTCGGGAATGATGACAATTATTTAAAACTTACATTCTTAAATATACTTCACAGTATCCAATAACAAAAACGTTGCAGTCTTTTTTTGAAAATTTTGAAAATGTTCCAAGGGCTTCATGTAAAGTACCCCCAAAATTAAAATATCGATTTCAAATTCAAAGGACCGCAACATCACTTGATCGATTGGGGAATATCAGTTTTGTAGAAAATCGGCTGAACGGTTTAGCCGCTAGCTTTGTTCACAGACGGACAGATAGACGTTTAGCCGTCGTTCGATTTTTCGACATCAAAGACCCACAAAACGTGGATTCTCACTGCACCACGTGTTAGAGGATTTATCCCTCCTAAATTTAGCAAGTGGATTTATCCACTTTTTCGTTACCAGAGCCTTGTAAAAAGTTTTTCTGCCGGAAATTTGCTGTTTTTTCGCGCAGCACTACATAACTTTCTCTCTACTCCATAGGGAGAAAATAATAGTACGATCAAGTGGTTCGGCCTCCTGAGGCAAGGGTTTGGGGCAGGTGTCCAATTACGCAGTCACTAATGCTGTGGGTTCTAAACCCGCTTAAGGAATCAATGTTTTAAGTTGTGTTCGTGGCGTGGGCGGAGGAGCATTCCGCTTCTCTCCTGTATTATAACTATACCTTGATTCTTCCTTAAGTTTTTGGGCTGACCGGCAACTCTGGGTCCAAACTGTGTGTGCGTAATTGAGGAACTGGATACATACACCGAGAACGGTTGTATGTAACGCGCAACCTTTCTTTCCCGGTGGATTGGATAAATGCGGGCGGGGTGGGTGTGGTTAGTTACAAAGGCGGCCACTAGTGTATTTTAAGTAAAGCCAACCTCTGGAAACCGGGAGTTTCTGGGGATTGTGAAGGTCATTGGCTCTTTTTGTCTTTATTCTACATACAGTGGAAATGTTAGCTCCAGTGTAAGCAGAATCCCGATCTAAAGCGTTACTTAAAGTATTCAACAAAACCTTATTCCCCTTTCCCGCTTCACAAGCATTCACTACTTTTTTAGATAATTTTTGCGTTCGCCGCTAGTATACGTCCTCTTAACGTTTTCAGGAGGTTTAGGTGTCTCCCTTGAAGGAACTGCAGATGTCTCAGCCATTTCTTTAGATATTGATAATAAACCTGAATAGAAGTTCTCGTCTATGAAAGCTACTAGTTTTGATCAGCTTCTGTTTCGCGCAAACGATGTTTCAATGCTAGGAATATTGTTATTAGTGCTCGCTGCGAACGTTTGCATTCGACTGTTTATTGCTCAAGGGCGGGGGAAGCGAGGTTATCGGTTAAGGAAAGTTGCGCGACTAATACAGGCGATGACATTATGCCAAGGGATGTCATGCTCTTGTATAAGGTGACCATATTTTGAAATCATAAAAGGAGATACTTAAGTTTTCTTCACAAAGATAAAAGGGGTAAAAGAGTACGTAAAACACTATTTTATCAGAAATATTTATGTTTGGAAATTAATATTAAGTAAATGAATAAGTACATGTGCGGTGTGCTGTTTTTGAATTGTGCCGATCTGAAATCTGGTTTATATTTATAAACGAGATTTAAGATCGGCACAATCAGCACATCGACTGGACAGTGGTCATTCCATTAATTTTTCAGATGTTAAATTTTTGGAGACAGAACCGAATTATTTTTCTAGATTGATTTTAGAAACACTTTATATAAAAACTTCAAACTCTCTCAATACTCAGGTTGAATCGAACTCTTTTACGTGTCTTTATGACTCTGTTTTATGAAACTTATCAGATAAAAAATAATGCATTGCTTATTGCCAACACAATTTATTTAATTTAATTTTACTCTTCTTGTATATTATTTTTAATTTTTAATATTTCCCCATAACTTTCCTTTTTTTCAAACTCAAGTTTAAGTGCTGTGATTGGTCATATCTCATTCAACGCATTTTGAAGTTTCTCTGCTGCCCCTCTTCCTCTCAACGGTGATTTAAACGATGGTTGCATTGTAACAGCCATTCTGCACGTGCTTTGCACACTATTTGGTACTTACTGCATATAGTAGTTTACTGAATATTTTTTGTTTCAACTGTATTTTATTTGGTGAGCATCCATACACATATATTTTTTATTATATCGAGTACTATTCTTACTATGTTTAACAGTTTCATTTTCAAGAATTTTGTCTTGTGTGTGCCCCTAGTGTATACTTCGGTTTTTCTTGCTTGGCGCACGGGGGGTGTCAATAAAATGGAATATCTCACGGTATTTTGCGTCGTTCTCGGTTGTGCCACTAGGAGTCGCATGATCGCAACTGTATCGAGCAGTGCTGGCGATCATGCGATTCCTGGCGACACAACGGACCGAAATACAGAGATATATACCCTAATTACTTTGATTTCGTATTACTTTCCCAAGTAGTCTAATCACAAAGAGCCTACCTTACTTATGGAATAGTAGAGTAGAATGAAAGAAAGGAAAGTAAAACTAGAAAATAATATTAAAAGAAACGTTGTAAACCCCTTATGAAAAGGTGAAAACGAGCAAAATGAAACAATATATTCCTCACAATCATGTTTAAGTAAATATGAAAATGAATTATAGTCAACGCAAAAAAAGTCAGAATACAAATTTTGGAAAGATTTGATGCAGAGTTTTCGCCAGTCCCTTTCAATCGTAAACTTTTGCTTACATCTGCAGATGTATTCTATCTCTATTCACACTATTGTACTAATACGAATCCATAACTCAACCACTCGAAATAATTATAAATCAAACGCTTATTCGAAACGGCTGTATTTGTAAAATGTAAATTTGCGTCGTAGTTGGGTTGCTCAGCTGGCTCTGCATCTTTCGACCGTTTCCGGGTACTCCCCACTGCTCCCACTCACGCCACTGTTCGCCTTGAACTCGAGGACATGTGAGTAAAGCGAGACCTATTCGTGGGGCTGCGGACGCGAAAGCCAGCGATAACTCCACCCGCGCTCCGGCGCCCGCCGACACCCGCGCCTCTGTCTCCACGTGCGCCCGCCAGCGGCGGCGGCGGCGGCGGCAGGGGCAGGGGCTGGGGCAGGGGCAGGGGCAGGGGCAGGGGCAGGGGCAGGGGCAGGGGCAGGGGCTGGGGCAGGGACAGGGGCAGGGGGTGGGGCAGGGGCAGGGGCAGGGGCAGGGGCAAGGGCAAGGGTAAGGGTAGGGTAGGGGTAGGGGCAGGGGCAGGGGCAGGAAGGAACGGGGTAAGGCAGCGGTCCTCAACCTTTTTGCACTTACGAGCACACACTACAATGCCAATGAGACGGCGGGCACCATTAATTTTTTCAAGGCATATTTGTAGTTGGACATTGGCAATAATACACAAAATGTGCAAAACCAATGTTTAATTAAAATATACAATTTAAACATGAAAATCGTTGCTTATATATTTATGTAAAGTAAATTGGCAATATTTATTAACATTGATGACGCGACGATCGTGAGGGAATATCTTATTTCACTCATGTTTACATAAAGAAACGTTTAACCAAAAACCAAATACTTCTCCAAAAAGTGAAAACCTGTACAATCGCACAGCGCCGCGGCGGCTTTTATAAGCAGCGGGCACATCTAAAACGGTTTGCGGGCGCCATTGCGCCCGCGAGCACAGGGTTGGGGACCCCTGGGGTAAGGGGTCGTCCGCAAATTATGTAACGTTGAAGAGGGGTAGAGGGGACACGATTGGAGTTACGTAACATTGATATTTTTAATTTTTTAACATGTGTTGAAATAATTTCTTTTTTGAGTCCAACACTAAAATATTAAAATGTTATCTAATTAATTTGTTTTAACACAAATAATTTAAATTTATTGGAAGTTGTTACAATAAATGGCAATAATTTTTCATCATTTTTTTATTGAAACTGTAAGATTACGAAGAAAATATTCAAAACTCATCTGTAGTGTTTTCTAGAATACAATTAAATTGGCGCACTAGACTCACCCATGCGCCTTCTACAACGGCGGCGTGTGCAAGGCCTCAGAAATTTTCTCGCCTATGTGTTCTTCCTTCATTCAGAACAAACACGAGGACTTTGAAGAAAGAAAATTGGAGCGGTTTTTGAGAAAATGGCAACTGAGCAATTTTGAAAATGCGAAATTCTGAATTAGTTTTCACAAAAAAGTTTTGAGAAACTTAATATGACATTATTTAAAGTACATGTACTCACAAAAGCAATATTGCCAAAAAATTGCCGTTAAAGTACATTAGGCACTATCCCACCCCAAAGTTTCAAGAAAAAACGTGGAGCCGTTTTTGAGAAAAACCTGTTTTTGTTATTTTTTTAAAACTGCATATATTTCACGCAATGTTGCGCGAAAACTATTCAAATTTCCAAAAAAGTGTACGTGACATTAATGAAAGAATTAATAATGGACAACAAATTTTATTTCAAGCAAAAATCTCTATCTTCAATTTTTTGTAGTGTTGTTGCTTAGTGTTAGTGCTATCTGTAATTTTGTAGTTTTTTGTTGCTTCGTATAAGGTACCCCGAAATCTTAAAGAATGTTTTTCAAAATCTCAAAGCTTCGATGCGAGCCAGATGGACACGGGTAGGATTTTGTCCAAATTAAAAAAAACACCTGTCGATCTGGCCTGAGTCGAAGCTCTGTGATTTTGAAAAACATTAACTAATTTTGGAGGGTACTTTACAGGAAGCCCCAGGGATATTTCCTGAATTTTTGAAAAAGTGGCTCCAAATTATTTCTTTAATTTTTTTGTGAGATTAGAGTAAAATATACTTATCAAGGTGGCATATGTCCGATTTTAACGGTTAACTCTGAATTTTCGAAAATTACAAAAGTATGAATTTTTTTGACGTCTTCCTTCAACTACAAAATTGAAGATAGAGATTTTTTCTTCAAATAAAATTTATTCTCCATAGTGAATTCTTACATTAAGGTTACGTACACTGTTTTGAAAATTTAAGTACGTTTCGCGCAACATTGCGCGTAATATGTGCAATTTAAAAAAAATACACAAACAAGATTTTCTCAAAAACGGCTCCAAATGTTTCTTTAAACTTTTGATAGGGATAATGCTAAATGTACTCTATGAGATGACATAAACGCCTTGTGGCTCTATTTTTTTGTTTTCTTCTCAAAATTATCAAAATGTAATTTTTTGACTTGTCTCTCACGTCGTTAATATTTACATGAACGGCGATTTGTTCAGATTATTATATTTATGAGTACAGGTGCTTTAAATTATGTCATAACGTTTCTCGAAAACAATCGTTTTCTGTGAAAACTAGCCCAAATTTTCGCATTTTCAGAAACGTTCAAACTAACTTCTCTCATAAATGGCTCCAAATTGTGTATTCAAAGTTTTCGAACGGACTTTCACTCTTTCGACGGATTGCACTCTTTAATATGATGTAGAGTTCCTTTTTTTTTTTTCAAAAATTACAGAAATGTAATTTTTTTTGAAAGATCACTCACATTTTTAATAAGCACATTTCCAGTAATTTGTAAAAGCTATTGTATTTTTGAGTTAATGTGCTTCAAATGACTTCCAATGAAGTTTTTCAAAAACTCAAAAATTTTCTGTGAAAAAGAGCTTCAAATTTTGCATTTACAGTAGCGCTTTTTGCCATTTTCTTAAAAACGGCTCCAAATTTATTAAAGAAATTGCCTTTTAGGACGTTTTACTCTTCTAATATCTTTAAAATAATGTTTCCGTTCTATATTAGGAAACCGAAAAATTAAGAAAATGTCAAAAAAATGTATTTTGGGCAGCGATAGATGGCATCTGGCAAGAATATGTGACAAGTCCGAATAGCTAGCCGAGGCCAAAAGAAATAGAAAACTAATATGGGAAATTTGTGCCATTCCGTAGCGCCACTAATTTCGATAGGTAACTGTTTCTTCAGTGGATAATAATACTTCATAATTTGACTGTGACACTCACTAAAATCTCTTACAATAGCATTAATCTTGCAAACTTGTCATGTAGCCAGTGCAGTCCAGGGAACAATCCGAACAATCGGTTTATAACACACTCCGATAGTTGTAACATGGATTCTTCTGACCATGATTAGCAACACTGTAGGTTCGTTATTAAAAGTGTGGTAGTGGCAGTTTCGTGGCCGTGACTACCGCTTCCACCACCATGTCTTTCCTGTGCCAGTGGGGTTCTCAACAATGGGGCTTCTGTGCATCACCGCCGACTTAAACGGAACTCGCAGTGTCGTAGCCACGCATGCAGAAACCGGATGTTTTCCAGCTCCCACCCCCAATTGAAAAACAAACGAACGTCTAAACTTATTATGTAATATTAAATTACTAAAGGTTTGTTTCCTAATTTTCGAATAAAAGCGTCTGTTTATCATCGCCATTCGTTTGGTTAACTTCTCGTTTGAAACCCTCTGCACAAATAATATAAAAAACACGTTGGTCGCGTTTTGTGCAAGTTCTGAAATACTGCCAGTTTCAAGAATTGAGATACAATTAAATATTGAATTATCGTTATATTCAGATCATGAGATACTGCCAGATGCAGCAAAAAAATATCTGTATAGGCTGTAAGATTCGAATAATGTATCAAAATGTTCAATCCCTTTCAAATACAATTGCATTTATCGAGGTAGCATCACATTGTGATTTCAAAGTCTTTTTTTTTTTTGCTTTAGAGTAGAGACGAGTCATTTAAAAGCGATTAGTGCAACAATCAATTATTTTATACAATTAATTGAATAATTGAAATCGATTATTTTACACTGATTAATATACACGTCGATTATTTTTTCCTATCTTCAGCTCAACTATTTTCATTCAAATATTAATTTTCAAGACGAGCAAAATACGAAAGTACATTTCTACTTTTGAAATTTAACAAAGGAGTTACTCGCCTTTACACATTAATGTAGTATGTAGTTTATGTTTCTGTTCGATATTGTTCTATTGAAGATTGCGATTTATATTACAACTGTTTTTGTAAAACGTAATTTCATTTATTTTGTCGTTTATTAGAAGAACACAAAATTCAGATTTGATCGATAAAGTAGGTGTATTTTATTTTGTAAAAACCGGTCCACTCCATTTTATTTGTGCAAATACTGGACGTTCCGGTATTTACCTAAACAACGACATTGATTCTACCTTCTTGTTTAAGGCCACCAGACGTTCCCTATTAGCCGTTCCCCATTTTTTCGTACGTGACCCGTACTTTTTGAAAGGAAATCAGACCGTCAAAATTTCCCGTTTTGTGACAATGACTAATTGGCATAAAGTGCCGTCCTTAAATTTATCATAATTACCAACTTTAAATTTATCATAATGTTTTCTGGTGGGTTTGCGTTAGTTTATAAAAAAAGGAAGCGCGAGTAGATCATACACTGATTATCATGTAAGTGTTTCACAGAATATTGAAATCAAGAAGGGAAAGATTCGATGATGGTTCTAAGAAGAGAAATTGGCTATCGCGTCGTTTGAGCTTGTATATGCTTTGATATCGCTACCGAGAAATTCAGTGATCACCACACCTTCTGCTTCTGTGAGTTTCTGGGCGAGAAAACAATCTTAGCTGAGAAATACGGGCCAACTTCATAATGTTATGTGCATGTGTCCCATTTCGTCCCGTTTTTCGTGAAGAAAAAGTTACAATGTTCCATTTTTTTGGGGGGGGAGGGGTTTAAGATATGGTCACCTTGTCTTGTTAGAATTCAATTTATACGTATGCTGTTGAACATATTTTTGAAATAAATCCTGTATCTTACTACGCTCAAAATTATCTTGCATTGCATACACAGACCTCTCACAAAGCGAACTTTACATTACTTCAGTTTCTTAGAAAATCTACAGATAACTCTGAAATTAGTAATCGCTCTTGTAATTCCCCTGCACGTGGAATTATCAATATTGACTTTCCGGGTGAAACTCGCGAAAAAGAGCAGCTTCTCAAATTACTTCATTCTTTTAATTTAAATATTAAAGTGAACGGTACACGGAATACATTTAAGTCACAAAAATCAATAGGTCAAATCACAATTAACAAAACCACGGTTGCTGGATTGAGGAATTTTTTCCCCAAAACGGAGATTTGTTTTCGTTGTGGGGGAAAAATGGGGGACAAACGGACGGGGAAATTTTAGGGGATTTTTCGGGGAAATTATTTTCATCCGGTGTCGAGATAGAGGTACGAGTTATTATTCTCTCAATTATTACGAACAAGGAATATATTATTCTCTCTCATTTTTATGTATCAAAAAGTGAAAAACGACAGGTATAGATAAAGGAAAAACAAGATAGTAAAGGTTTCGAGCGTAGAGCACAAATATTCCTCCTTTATGGTTTCGAGCAGCTCAAATGACGATGGTTGCGTGATTTGAATTATTTTAATTTAAGGGTTGAGCCAATGGAGTCGCCAGGGACAGTTCATATCGTTTGTCATAATTTGGAGAATATTTTTCATTTCAACGTTGGGAATTTTGTTTCATTAGAGAGATTTGAGGAAATCCCATAGTAGTGGTGGGGAATACGAATAACGTTTTATTTAGAACTCTTTAACTGTATAAAACTAGCCAATGCCCAAAGAGGCACTTGTAATAGATAGATTTAAGATACTAGTTTTTAAGTAGTTTATTTTATTTAGGCCCGCTCCCTGCTGCTGATCCGCTGCAGCAAAAATGTATCCCGAATTTTAAATAATTTCCCGCCTCTCCAGGGTAACTGGAGGGGGGGGGGATTTAAAAAAGTGGTGGGGAAAGAGCTTGGAACACATCTGGCAACCTGAACAAAACCACAACTTGATATGAAATAATAACGAATAATATAGGTTACAGTGACCGCGATGGGCAAATTCTTACAGTTATTAATGACATGAACACTGACACAATAAATAATACACGCATACGCAGAGAATTGTCTAAAGCTAAGGTAAAATTCTTTACCGACTACCTGCTGCAGGCATCATGCGACGCAGTTGACAACCGCGTCGACCAGCGTTGCCAGACGATCAAACTTAAATCCAGTACCAACATTCAAAAATTGTGGTAATTTCACTAAAATTCCTGGTACCAATGACCATTTATTTCAATTCTAAAATTGTTTATATTAATCTTAGATCACAAAGGCGCTAGACGACGCAACCAGTCCTGGAAGCTTCCCCCACCCCTTTACCTTTGCTCCCAGTTGATGAAACTCTAGGTACCTTCATTGTGTGAATAGCCTGTGAATACACGTAACTATACTCTTTGCACATAACCTTGTGCGCGAGCCAATTTCCGGGAACATGTGCCGTCCAGTTGACTACGCCCTTGTAATTACGTCAGCTTTTTTGCACTATATTGCCTAATATTGTGAATAATGGATACGAAAATGAATGATGAAAGCCTTGTCTTGTAGCATAGAAGTGTAATTCTGAATATTTAGCAATCGTAATGGGACAACGGCAATCATAAGAAAGGTCGCATGACAATGTAGCTACAGCGGACGCTTCTCAAATCCATATGTGAACAGCACCAAGCCTGTGCTGTGAGTCAAGTTATTTAGGCGTATCTAAAAAACCTTTAATATGTATTTTTAACTCCCTATCATACATGTTCAGTCCATTAAATGTAGTGTTTTATTGTAAAAATGAGTTTGTCTTGATTTTTACCCACAGTATTCTGTCGGATTACGCCTCGGTAATAACGCTTGGTACATACAGGTCGCCTTTGTAATCGAGGATTATAACTCTATTATGCTTTAAACGCGCACAGAAAGTTCGTTAAACTTGACTGGATATCGACTCATTGTATATCGATAAACTAGATGAAAGATGGTTCTGTGTGGAATGGTTCTATCCTTCTCTTCAATAATACACGCTCGAAAAAGGGCATCCTATGTCTCCTTTAATGTTTTTACGGCAGTGTTTTCACCAATATCTCTTCAATAATATTCTCTTCACCAATATTCACCAATATCTCTTCAATACTACACGCTAGAAAAAGGCTATCCTATGTCTCCTTTAATGTTTTTACGGCAGTGTTTTCTCCAATATCTCTTCAATAATATTCTCTTCACCAATATCTCTTTAATAATACACGCTAGAAAAAGGCCATCCTATGTCTCCTTTAATGTTTTTACGGCAGTGTTTTCTCCAATATCTCTTCAATAATATTCTCTTCACCAATATCTCTTCAATAATACACGCTAGAAAAAGGCCATCCTATGTCTCCTTTAATGTTTTTACGGCAGTGTTTTCTCAAGTGAATATTCTTTTGATTTGGGTGAACTTCGGATTGCTTATTAAAAACTTGTTCACCTGCCTTTATACACCCGTTAACTCACATTTTCAATGGTTTTTATACAGAGTCCCACCAACTATGGGCCGGTATTGAAAAGCAGTTTTCTCTCAACAATGCGGAATCATGGCCAATTAATGTGCCGTAGAGATATTGTTCGAACTATTTTTTAGTTTTCGAGAAATTTAATCTTTGATTTTTTAAATAGAACCATGTATTTTTCTCACTGGCAATAGATAAAGCATAAATAGAGGAATGCAATGATGTAACATATGTTAAGGTTTTGATAGTATTTTGAGTATAAAATTATACTTTCTGACATGTGATTGTAAATTAAATGTACGAGATTTCCTCTAGCAACCCTTGCACTTGTCGCCTATGGGGGCGCCTTCGCGGCGCCGCACAGTGTGTAATTTTGGCCATCTACGGGGCAGAAAGTCAAATTTTCAACTTGACCAGAACGTGTAATTTGTTATTTACTTTAGTAGAACGATGTTCAGACCACATGGCAACGGTATTGATTTCACTAGAGATTCGCCGAGGTACAGGAAATGCTTATCTGAACATGTATAAACTCGTCCGTGGCGGCACCGCTTGGATTCATTCATTTCAGTGCAGCGTTTTCGCTAGTCCTGTGCGTGTGTCGGATGATACTCAAAACTCCCAGCTATTTCAAAAATGCAATCTGTTTAGTTTTTTCTTTCTATTGGTACCTTCGGTTTTTTAAATCCATTTTCCAACAACTTGTAAGGACCTCTTGAAAGGTGCGTACTCTTTATTTTACAGGAAACACAATTCGAAAAATTAATCAAGGGTTTTAGTTTAGAGAACCCCGGAGAACCGCTGTGGGACCAAAATGGTATTCAAGCAGACAGTTTTGCGAAGCCAAACATTGAAAAAAATGTTGCGAATTGTTGCGAATGTATTAATTTTTCCATTTTTTACAGAATGTCGCATTCGTTTTCCTGGAGGACACTCTGCGAAATATGGGTCACAAAACCTAAAAACGCGCAGACGCGCGATATGTGCTTTATTTGCACATATTTTGCAAGAAATGAAAAATGCAACAAATTCTGAGTGTGATTTACAATGTGTAAAAACACAACGTAAAGAAATTTTGCCTGACACTTAGTATTAAGTAGGAGAAAATAGGGAGGCATAAGGAACGTTTTCTTCATTCACTTTTTCATGGCTCGATGAGGAAATAATATATGAAAATATTTTCAACAATACACCAGAATCAACAGAAACATCCACTATTGTAATTGGCCGGCCAACAAAGAGTTTTGTTGGTTGTGCTCCGAGAACTAAAAGGCAGAGAGTTAAACACCTTATACATTCAAGCAGCGAATAGCTGAGTATGGCCGTAGGCATATAGTTAAGGAAAGAAGGGAAAATGTATTCGACAGCAATAGTAATAGAAGTATCCACTACATAACCAAATAGGGAAACTGTTATTAAGAAAGCTCGAAGGTCCTTGTTTCAGAAATCAGAGCTATCACAGGAACAAGCGCCTAAATAGTCCATATCTATATGTCTAGTCGCCAGGACAAGCTACTACGTCAGCAAGCAAAAGTATTAAATTATAAATTTTGCCCATCTTATTATAAAGTGAAAGAATCCAAAACGCTGTACACAAGGAGCTGTGATTACAGAAATCTCAGCAGAAACACTTGTGCAGTCACTTATTGACTACACAATTTATGGATTATGTCATACACGAGAGGTGTCTGAGAAATTGCGATTGACAAAAAAATGAAATATTATCAAAATCATGAAATGGGGCTGTGATGGTATGGAACAGAATCGATACAAACAAAGGTTTTCACACCAACATTTCAGTGATGAAATTTTTTTAGTATTTCTGTTCCTTTGGAAATGCACTGAGATTCGGCCAATTCAAAACACGTTATTTTAAAAATAACTGTTCCATCTTCTACTACATACTGCAGACCAATAACATTTGTATTTTCAAAAGAACTTCAGAATCGACACTAATACACAATATACTGAACAGATTGCTTATTACTTCCGGTCCATAAGCAGCTAGTTTACGGGTTCCTCCAAAACACAGAAAGAGTAATATCAATGAATAAGTGTTTTATTTGCTATAAATTGATCAATCACTAGCAGATGATCAAGAATATTCTTCTGATACCATCATAGATTCTAAATAAGTTCATAATTTTCATGTGTACAGTACATGTGTACAGTTTCAGCATATGATTCTTTACTTCTCTCGTATTATTTGTATATATTATCTAATGTGTGATTTCATTGTTTTTATGGTAAAAATTGCAATATTGTGTCACAATTATATATATATATATATATATATATATATATATATATATATCAGACTTCTCTATTGTTTGTCCTGTAAAATCAATGTAAAATTTTATCGTATTTTAACTTATTTAAAATACTCAAAACGTTGTTCTGGCGAGTTGTATTGTATACAATTTATAATATTTTAGCTTTTTGAATAATTTAGTAAATTATAAAATGATTTAATCCACTTCAGTTCTTTAATTTTTGCTATTAGACTTTCTGCCCCGTAGATAGCCAAAATTACACACTGTGCGCCGGCACATTTGCGGGGAGAGGCCGCGAAGGCCACTTTCCCCAAAAGTGACAGTTGCGAAAGAAGAAATGCACGTACCCAGACCTTTAGACCGCAGAAAAAATATTAGAATAATAAATGCCATCCATGTGATTCTCGCAAGCATATCTTTATTGAGCTTGGAATCTTAGCCTTGCGTATTAACGGATCAGTAGTTTTTGTCAAAACTGACTCAACGGTGGGAACATATTTTCATGCAGTACCGATGTATATTACTACAACACCCGTCAGAACTTACGTTCATCAGGTGTCAATATCAACAGTTCACCACACGAAATTCTCATAAATACATGTACATTACATTACAACACATTGTCAGATGACATTAACAATTAAAATAAACCAATTTAGGTTAAAAGTAAAATCTATATTAAATTAGAGATTGTACTGATCATCTAAAAGAAAAATAACCTATAATTTAACAATGATTTTTAGAATGCATTAGTTTACATTTGTATCGTATAGTTAAAAAAATGCCAGTAACAAATAATGCCCTTCAGCTTCCGGGTTAATGACTGTCATCTTGATCAGGTTTTGGGCCGGTCTTCTTGATTCATTGAGCAAATGCTAGATAGCCCGTTGTTTTGCTTCTGGACATAAACGTATATTCACTATGCGCACGGTTTGAGCTCCTCTTTTGCTTGTGGCGGTAGCAATAGAGCCGGGTGCGTGTTACTATTTTGTTAGCAACGCAAAAAAATCAAATCTGCAGTTCGTAGCTACTTGGCTGTCTGGGAGACGATGCGTCCTAGGCAGGGGAGCAAACATTTCGACCGCTATTCCGCGACCTCAGGGCTAAATGCGGCCAAAATGTTGGTACCCGTGCCTTTATAGAACTAGTGGTGCTACAACAGCACTTACTTTCCCGTATTAGAGGAAACAGCTAAGTAGTACTGTAATATTGCACTTTATGCGCTACTAACATCTTCGCTTGGAACTCACTATTTCCATTGCAGTGTTGTCAGAACTATGTGAATTCTACAACTTCACAAAAATAGAATGCAAAAGTTTTGTAACCCTGTATTGGAAAAAGAAGTCTGATACCCTGGAAATATAGAAATGCCTTCCATTGGGCCATGATTAGGGAAGTGTATTTTAAAACCATGCAACAAATTCTCTACTCACTACAAATGGTACAGCATTTGGTGCAAAACTAAATATTTGCCTGCAAATATCAACATAAATTAGACAATTATAACTCCTTTTCATACAGCTCCATTAGGTCACAACAATGACACTAATTCACAGATATTCGCGAGCGCAAAGTGAATTCCATTGTTGCAGACCCTGCATTGTCGCTATTCTGAGAGCTATTAATTCTTTTTACTTATTTCAAATATTTCAAAATAAACAATTTCTAAAATATTAATGTGTAAGTCTATAACAAAGTTCGAATGTAAGAAACGAGGAAAGAAATAATATACAAAATTGCACATTCTAATTTACGACGCATCCAGCTGTCCGAAGCGCAGTAAATTTACAGCGGCCTATTACGTTTGTCACAAAATTAAAGAAAAACTACTCGTATTTTGAAAAAAATTAAGCATGACCGTATTTATTTTATTTATTTATTTGTCAAAAAACAGAAACAGAATGGCACAGACTTTCCCGTATTAGTTTTCTATTTTCCTGGGTCTTCGCTAGCTATTCGGAATTGCCACATACTCTTTCTTGCAAGCTACCATCTATCATCGCCAAAAGTACATTTTTTGGTCATTTTCTTAATTTTTCGGTTTCCTATTGGTAGAACAGAAACATTAATTTTAGAATATTAAAGAACACAAAAACCTAGCCGTAAATGGCAATTTTCTTTTAAAAATTATGTGCCGTTTAAGAGAAAATGGCGTTTTAGCACTACTAAAAACGCGAAATTTGAAGCTCATTTTCACAGAAAATGTTTGAGGTTTCAAAATACTTTATTTGAAGTTATTTGAAGCACTTACACTCACAAATATAATCATCTTTACAAATTGCGAATAATGTGCATATTAAAGATGTGAGAGATCTTTCAAAAAATTTACATTTATATAATTTTTGAAAAAAAACAAAAAAAACTCAAAATAAACTTCACGCTATACTAATGAGTGTAATTAGCACTATCCGTTACAAAAGTTTCAAGAAAAAATTTGCAGCCATATACGAGAAAATGACGTTTGAGCATTTCTGAAAATGCCGAAATTTGAGCTACTTTTCACAGAAAACGGTAGTGTTTTCGAGAAACTTTACTTGACATTATTTAAAGCATATATCATCATCATCATCATCTTTACGGTCTAGGCCCAACGGCCTGTTCCGGTTCGATGGTCCACCGTTTTCTTGGTCTCCCGGGATCTCGTTTCCCAAGAGGTCGATATTTCCAGGCCTTTTGAGGAAGGCGCTGCTTATCCATTCTGTATAGATGTTGGGTCCAATTTCTTTTATAGTTTTGGATTTGATCGAGGACTGATACAACTCTTAACTCTTTTCGAATATCTTGATTTCTTTCGTGATCTGCTTTCGTACAACCTTTTACTGCCCTCAGAAACTTCATCTCTGAAGCCTGTATTCTGCTCATTTCTCTTTGTTTCAGAACCCAGCATTTGCTACCGTATAGCAGGGTTGGTATTGCCATTGTCTTGTAGAATTTTAACTGTGTTTCTTTTCGGGTTTTCTTACCAAGGGTTCTTCTTATGGTTCCAGACATTAACTGGAACCGCGAGAGTTTCTTCTCTACGTCTCTGTCGTAGTTGTATGATATATCGTTTCCTAGATAATTAAAATTACTCACTTGGTTCAGAACCTGGTTTTCTACCACTATCTTAGATCTCACTGGATCTTTCCCGCAAAATGCCATAATGTGAGTTTTTGATGTGGATATTTCACAGTTATAATATCTGGCTATTTTGCTGAGCTTGTAGATATTGAGCTGAAGTTCATCTTCTGTTTCAGCAATCAAAACTTGATCGTCTGCATATAAGATGGAATTTAAAAACAGTTTTCTGCAATCTCAATACCACAAGAGGCATAGCAGTTCCATTCCTTCAGCATCTCATCTATGTACAGATTAAACAGAGATGCTGATAAGCTACAACCCTGTCGTACTCACAGATTTATATTCAGAAATGTTTTGCCGATTTTGAAACCAGTGTCGATACATATTCTTGTTCCAGCGTACAGGCTTTTAATTACTTGGATGAGATGGTAAGGTATCCCCTTCTTTATTAAAATTTCCCACAGCAGTGGTCGTCTAACTTTATCAAAAGCTTTCACATAGTCAATAAAGGCTATGTGTGTTTCAAGATTATATTCTTCTTTTTTCTATTAGTATTTTGAGCGTAAATACGCTATCTAAAGAAGATCGTCCTTTTCTAAATCCGTTTTGTTGTTCACTGATGGTGGTGTCAGCTATTGGTTTCAGTCTTTCGGAGAGTATTCTAGTATATACTTTATAACCAGCACTTAGCAAACTTATTCCTCTATAATTTCCGCAGACTGATCTATCACCTCTTTTGTAAATGGGTTTTACAATAGCCACTTTCCATTCTTCTGGTATTTGACAATATTTCCAGCATAGATTAATGAAGTACAACAGTCTCGATATTAAAGCAGGGCCACCATATTTCAATAATTCAATATTCATATTGTCTATTCCAGCAGCTTTTCTATTTTTATTCATTTTCAATGCACATTCTAATTCTTTCATACTTATAGGATCTATATATTCTGGTACGTAATTTTCTTGGATGTCACCATTGTCCTCTATATCACACCACAGTTCTTTGTAGTACTGCAACCAATCTTGTTCTTTGATAACACTTATATTGGCAGTGTCTTTCTCTTCTTTATTAAGAGGTTTCAGCACTTTGTAAGCGTATTCTTGCCGTCCGTGAGCATCATCTTCAATACAACTTATATAATAATCCCAGCTTTTCTGATAAGCTTCTCTAATCTTTTTCTTTGCTTTTGCACATTTTCTTTTATAATCAAATCTGTTTTCTTGTGACGGAGTCTGGATCATTTTCTTGTAAGCATTTTTCTTTTCTTTTACAGCTTCCTCGAGATCCTCTGTCCAGATTTTAATGCCTCTTCTTATATAGTTTTTATACCTATAGCCAAGGGCTTCTTTTGCTGCCGCCTCCACAGATCTTTTTATATTTGCCCATTCTTCTTCTATCTTAATGCTTGGTAAATTCATTGTCAAATGATGGTTAATACGATTTTTATATAAATATGATATACTCTCATCTTTTAATTAGTTTACTTTACACGTTAATCGTTTCTCCTGAATCTTTCCTTTTATACCCGTTCTTTTCCATGGAGCCATGATATTCACTGTTGCTCGTACCATAAAATGGTCAGAATTGATATCTTCTCCTCTGAACACATGAACATCTTTTACCAGATTTTTTGTTTTCTTATTTACAATAATATAATCAATGAGGCTACGTGTTCCTCTTGCTGCCCAGGTAAATTTTTTAATATCTTTCTTCCGGAAGAATGTATTCGTTATTTTTAGCTCATTATAAACACAAAAATCAATTAACCTTCTTCCATTATTGTTAACTGTTGTTTCACCAAAGGTTCCCACAACACCAGATACAGGTTGTGATCCTACTCTTGCATTGAGATCTCCTGCAACTATGACATAATCGTTTTTATTAATTGTGTTTATCACATTTTGCATATCTTTGTAGTATGCTTCACTATCTTCATTTCTACCTTCTTCCGGAGCATATGTTCCAATTATTGTTATATAACCACGTGGTACTTTTAAACGCAACAATATTATTCTATCATTGATAAATCTATAGCTTCTGATATATCCTTTCCATTTTTTATCAATAAGAATAGCTACACCACTACTAGCGTGCCTTGTCTGGGCTACCCCAGTCCACAACATAACCATATCTCTAATATCTGACGTTCCACGAAGTTTCTTTTTTGTCTCAGGTAGTACAGCAATATTAATTTTCTTTCTGATCATAACTTCTATTATTTCTTCTTCTTTTGCATGCAGTCCTCGAACATTCCAAGTCATTATATTTAAATTACCAATAATTCCATTTCGTTTACCTTTTTTCTTGGCCATGTCGTTATCAATATTTGAGTCCGGCATATTCCCATCGAACAAGCGAGTATGTAAATTAATTCCAGAAACGTTACCAGCGTCTCGTGGAATGCGATGCCTGATAGGGCTGCTATCTTCAGGTCTGGCATCCTACCTAGCTATGTACTTTCCCCAATAGCTAGGGTTGCCCCATCCGCCATTTCTGCCGTTGGGGTCTTTGCCTTTGTTACCCCAGGCATGGGCTGTAGCTGGCTGGACCGTACCTCAAAATATCCGTGAGGCGCTCCAGCATGGTCGCTACACACCATTCTAGCAAATTTACTAGAACCCCCATCTCTCGTTTGTTTGTCGACCCATGCCTCCGAAGGGATTGAGTACCACAACCTTGGAATGGGTTACTCGACGTAACAGGACCTACCACGTGAAGGTGAGAGAGGAGTTGAGATGGAGAGGCTAAGAGAGACTTACTTGCGAGAGTCTCTTATTTTCGCTTCCACCCCCTTAGGCCCCGCATATATACTCGTAAATATAATAATGTAAAAAAATCGCCAATAATGTAAATATTAACGACGTGAGAGACAAGTAAAAAAATTTACATTTTGGTAATTTTTGAAAAAACCAACCGATAGACCAAAATGGCTTTTATGTCATTGATAGAGTACATTTACCACTATCCCTACCAAAAGTTTAAAGAAAAAATTTGGAGCCGTTTTTGAGAAAATCTTGTTTTGTAATTTTTTAAAATTGCACATATTGCACGCAATATTGCACGAAAACTACCAAAATTGTGAAAAACATTTACATGACCTTTATTAAAGAACTCAATATGCAGAACAAATTTTATTTGAAGAAAAAATCTCTATCTTCAATTTTGTAGTTGGAGAAAGACGCCGAAAAAAATTCAAACTTTCACAATTTTCGAAAATTCAGAGCTGTACGTGGAAATCGGACCTATGCCATGTTAAAAAGTGTATTTTCCTCTATTCATACAAGAAATTTAAAGAAAAAATTTGGAGCCGTTTTTGAGAAAATGTTGAAAATCCCCGGGGGGGTTCATATAAAGTACCCCCAAATTTTAAAGAATCTTTTTCAAAATCACAAAGCTTCGACTAGAATCAGATCGACTGGGGAATATCAATTTTGAAGAAAATCGACCCAACGGTTTAGGCGCTAGCGTTGACCACAGATGGACAGACGGACGGAATGCCGTCAATCGATTTTTAAGTATAAAGAAGCAACAAATCATGGATTTTGACCACACCACGAGATAGAGGATTTTTTTCTTAATTTAGCAACTGGTTTTATCCACTTATTCGTTTTCACGGCCCGGCAATTAATTTTTTTCCGCCGAAAATTGGCCATTTTTTCGCGCAGCATTACATAACTTTCCCTATACTACGTATATCACTCCGTGTATACGTACGTATACGGGAAAGTAAAAAGTGTTGGGAAGGAATTCTGGTGCTCAACTAAAAGTGCGCATATGGTACTTCTCCCCCATACGTCACGTAGTTTTTCGACTAAATCAATTAAATCAAATTAAATTAAAATGTTTAATAAGAGTATTTCACAGGTTAGAGTAGGCCTACGTCTGTTATTAACGTGATCGGCTCTTCAGAGTCTGAGAAAGTGTGAGTGTTTGTGATAAGAGAAAAGGAAAGAGAGGGAAAGGGAGAAAAACAGAAAGAGAGCGAAACTGATACAAAACAGAAGTCTACACAAGGAAAATTGTATCAATTTCTCCGTTTTGTATAAGTTCTGTGAAGAGATCAAATTTATTTTGACAAAATGTTGGAAGAGAAAAATATGACTTTTAATTTCAAATACTGACTGTGACTCAATCCACTTTTTCATCCCTGCAAAAGACGCAATGAACAAATAACAGATAATTCATTCTATTACTTTTGCAACTTTATTAAAATTGAATGTTTATTTATGTATTTGGTCAAAAGACAGTAAAATCTGTACAATACGTATGGGGGAGGAGATTATCTGCGCACATTTTCTTGACGTTCAGAATAAAAAATAAATAATAACAAAAGCGCAAGATTAGCAAAAGCTAGACATTTTCGTTCCCGGTTGCAAAACATAATTGCAATGGTAAACAAATTGCTGATTTGATGTTTCTGCATTACCACTACAAGCAAAAGGAGTGCTCAACGAAACGTGTGAATAATGCATGTTTATACTATAAAACTGGGTTATAGTAAAAGGAAACGATATCTTACATTCCAAGGCCACCACCTTGTATTTAAAGAAAAAAATCACGAAAGGTTGTTTAATAGAAATCTGTAACAAAACGAAAACCTTTCCAATAGAAGCAATGGAATGTCTTCTAACAAGATGCAGTATGAACCAACTGTAATGTCATTTCCAATTAGATACATAATTTCGAAATTTTGATATAAATGTAGTATTTATATTATTAAAATTCATATATTATTAAAATGTAACTTATTTTGAAACAATTACATTGTACAACAAATTTTAACTCTTTTCTGTCCTTCAGATGAATCCATGGGATTCTATATAAACAAAAGGTGTTTGTCTGCCCCGTGGCCGAGATCGCTAAGCCAGTAGTGCCGTTGTGATCTCGGACCGATGGGGTCGCGGGTTTGAGTCCGGCCTCGGGCATGGGTGTATGTGTTCGTCCTTTCACCTCCAATCATCACTACGTCGTTTCATCCTCATACCATAACGTTAAATCCAATAGTGATCGCTAAAGACCTAGTAGTTGATGCGACCTTAATTTTAAAAAAAATATAAAAAAGGGTGCGTGATTCAAATATGAGAACCAAAATGATCCATCACGTATAGTTTTTGTAGGAGACAGATTTCAAATATTTATTCAATTTTTTTACGGATAAACGGGGGATAAACATGTACGTTTGATTATAGAAAACACAAACACCAACATTATTTTTTGGCCTTTTCCTCTTGTAAGCATCTGTTGGTATGTCCCTGATAACAGACCAGAAATACTAAACTACCATACTTCCATTCCATCATCCACTGAAACGCTCTTCATACAGATACCCTGATGAAACCTTCCTCCATATTCATCACTAATTGCGTCAAGGTTTTGAGAAAATAAGTCAAGATGGGAGTTCATGAAGAGTAGCTTTAATGACGTATTTCAACCTACAACACGAAAGTATTTCACCAATTAACCAACACCTTCACAGTTTCCAGCTTTATTTCCATGGAAACCTGTACACCCTGGTTTGAATGTCAACCAGGCTGCCAAATGTAAGTTCACCACACACACACACACATACAACAAAATAAATCCGGTTTATTTGACACTGAAAATTATAATACACTGAACGTAATATTTCCCTTTCCTTTCAACACTTCTACACTTGAAACTTAACGTCACTAGAATGTTTTAACAACCAATACATCAATTAGCAACACAAGATAATAGTAGTAAAAATCTAGAAATAAAAAAATCTGTATCAGCAACATCAGAAAGCGGAGAACACAATTAAAAATAAACAAAAATTCTCAGATCCCTCAGAATGTTACGTA
This sequence comes from Acheta domesticus, assembly GCA_031308135.1. Lineage (NCBI taxonomy): Eukaryota > Metazoa > Arthropoda > Insecta > Orthoptera > Gryllidae > Acheta > Acheta domesticus. The sequence goes on from JAHLJT010000535.1 coordinate 31,815, forward strand.
AAAAGATAAAATGTGGTTTTGTGGGAAAATGGTGCATAGACCAAAGAGTATATACAAATAGACAAAAAACATTGCAGATTCGTTATTTTTGGTCAGAAACTAGAGAAGAAATACATACTTTTATCTAAAGGACATTTTTCATGTTGTACAGATTTATTTTTGGTAAGTTAATAAGTGTTATTTTTCGTGTTATTGTTCTTTATTTATTTGTTTTCAATGATTATGAATAAAGCTGAATTGCTGCATGATCAGGTGATTTTTAACGTTAACCCGAAGCCTAATGATTACTTCTGCAACCGAAAGCCTCGGAGTGAAATATGGTACGTTGGCAACTCTCACAGGCGAATGCTATTCCGATTTAATTGAAGCGCCTTCTGACGTTCGATCAGCTGGTACAGGGTTGTCCAATCGGAATCTTTGTTGTGACTCAATTTTTGGTATTGAAGCTCCCGATTGGATAACCGCGTCCAGCTAATCGGATGTTAAAAGTCACTGTAATTAAATCGTAGTGTAACCGGGATTGGACAGTGTGCACGGACAACGCCATCTATCTAGGTGGCGTTGACATAGCACAACACGCTTATAATTTGTAAAATTTATCAGTAATATTCATTTACATTATAATATCTTAATTGAAATTTTGATAATATGCTGAAATTTCACATGTGTTAATAACTGGCATGTCGTTTTGATAATGATACACTATTAATGAGGTAATGGTCACTAGTTGTATTTTGATAATTTTCTTAATTCGTGGTTTCAATATTCAGTCAACAGAACAGTGAAATAATTTTTATGTGTTATTTGCTTATATTTCTTTTGTGAAAATTGAATGTTTATTTGTGTACGACTGTGTATGTTTACATATATAGAAATAAATATTTTGTTCATGCAATAACTTTATTTGTACTCCCTGAACTACAATTCCCTTCACTGACTCAGAATTCCTAATCCTTATAATCATTAGATTCTAAATTGTCTAGCGTATTTTTACATTAAATAATATTCATATAATTATTATTTGTCGCCATTTTGAAAAATTGCTTTGTACTGTAATTCTAAATGACCCGGTAGTCATTACGCGTCATCTCCATTGGCAGATCGCCCTTCCACGCTATTGGCTTAAAAGTAGGGTCAAGGCGGATGCTTCCCCCTCCATGAAAATTTGAGATTTGAATAAGAGCGTTGGGAATAACGTTAAGTGCCGTCCCTGATAGAATACTCTTTGCTTCTATTATCAGTACAATCTGACAGTTTGTTAGATGTGATGCATCACTACAGTTACGTTCAAGCTGCTGGTTGTATGACAGCGACATAGCTGCGGAACTGTCAACGGACCTAGTGTTTTAATCGAAGTATAAATATCGGTCTTTCTCTCGGAGTGTAGTTTGGTTGTATTACAATGATCCATAGTGTTTGTTAAACCTTTGAAATGTAACATGTTCATCAATGCAGTTTAACGCATGGCCGCTTGAAAAAAGTTAAAATTTGAGCCTTGGCACGAATATACCAAGACTTCGTACCTGTTGTAAGTATAAGTTCTCATTATTCCGTCTTTAAAATGTGTTTCTCCCGATATAGCTGATTACTTCACAAAAATTTTTAAATTCCGCCTCTTCCTCACGTTTTCATAGGATTAATTTTCATTGCATGCTTTTCCTCCAAATTTCATGTTATTGGTAACCAAGTGCTCAAAGTAAGTCATTAATACAAGCAAAGCATTGTAATGTGGAATTGAAATGGAAATCAAACCATAGTAACAATATTTGTAACATTCGGGAAATTTTTCGTGTAAATTTAATGTGTAAATTATGTTAAATATGAAATACAGTTTAAGTATTTTAATCGTTTTAAAAATGTTATTAGATGATTTGTGAACCAAGTTCCGTTAATGATCGTATTAATGTTATTTAGCCGAAATTTTAAAAACTTATTGGTAGAGCAATTGAATAAGTATCGTATTTTTTCCAAATAAATATATTTTAATAACGAATTTGTTTGGAGTTCGTAATTTAAGTGGAGGAAATTAAATCCTATGAACAAAATGGCAACGTAGTTCTTTTGGGTGTACAAGGATCTATTGCGCAGCAAAGGTTTATTCCCTGGAAGCATCCAATTTGAGAATGGAACTGATTCGTGATTTCCCCATTTTTATGTTGACGTTTTGTGCACACCCATGTTTGTTTGCCTTTTTCATTTCAACCCACGGTGACTAATTATCATTTGCTCTAATTATATTTTGCTCAGCAAACAGAGCAGCCTTTAATCTATCAGAGAATGTATTGTTCTTCTCTGTTTAAAATCGTTTCTAGATGATATGTTGATGCTTGCAGTGTGGAAACCACATATGAATTAAGAAGAAGTTGTGAAGTGTTGAAGTAACTCATCTTAGGCTGAATGGAACTTATGCTGACCTTCGATTCCTTCAAGGCTGTTTCAAGGTATGAGAACTGTAAAAACAAATGCAGCTAATAGTGATTCGTTTCATTTAGTAATGCAATTTCGTCTAATTATGACTATCAATATTCAAGTGTATTTGCACATCTCAAATGCTGTTCAATGTGGAAAAGAAAGTTAAGGTGTCATATTTTTTGTCAAAATCGACCGACATGATGTTTCTGGACGTTTAAAACCTTCAAATTATACTTTCCCTGTTCGGCGATTCTTTCAAGTAATGTTCTTGAGGAGCATCAGATTCAAATGCAAAATGTAATGTGCTTTGATTTAGTAATGCAATAGGATATAAGATTTTATTATGAAAATTATATTTTCTCCATTATTTAAATGCTTTTTTCTTGGATTCGGCACTTCTTTGTTATACATTCAGAAAGTAAAAATTTAATTAAGAATTCGCGTCAAACCTAATGAAAATGTATTGTAGAGTTACTATGTTTTGTCAATATTGAATCTTTAAATTCCATTCGTAAAGCAATCAATTTACAATACTAGATCTTTAAATTGTTTAAAATACTTTATTTGGAAATATGAGTAGTTATAGCAATATTCTGAAATGTGAAATTAATTTTCAAATCCGAGGTCTTTGGGAGTTCCAAGTCCTAGGGATTTATATTCTGCCTTGTGCAGCGTTATTCAGCAAGTTGCTGGAACTTCTATTAAGCTACTGCTGCTGCTAGTAGTAATAATAATGATTAATAATAAGGCTTTTGAATTTTATGAAATGTAAAGCGAAGTATTTACATCCCCCAGGGATTTGTTGTAGCTCAGTGGTCAAAAATGTCGTTTACTTAACAGGTGTCTTCGTTTACGTGTCACCGGTTCTTAACACGCAGATAAATTTCTCTCCCCACACGTCATATACAGTTTTTACTGTTTTTTGACAAATAAATAAATAAATAAACACTTTTGCTGGTGATGCTACATATTTTTGAACAATTTTTGAGGCATTACGTTGCATTGCATAGTACATTAAGAAGGAGTTTGACATGAATTAGTGGTAAAGCAAGCAGTTTTAATGAACATATTACGGGATTGTATTATTATTATTATTATTATTATTATTATTATTCCTATTTTTCATCGTTTCCCATTATTTCATTTGAATTAGGCTCAACTGCAGGCGGAGCTGTGTTACAATATGAAACACAAATCATACGAAATCCATAGAATAGGTATCACGTGACGTGGCAGCGTCGCGTGAAGTCGTTTGTAACCGTTTTTGATTCGATTGGAATTTACTCCTTGACCCTCCGGCGGGCGCGTTCGTACATTCAGTGACGCATTCTTACATTTTTGTTGATTTCGTGTAAATAATTGGTGTCACACTATTCAGCTCATAGTTATTCTTCACTCACTATATTTTTAACCTGATACTCAAATCAGGGTTTTAGACACTGCCGATCGACCGTTATTCATTAGTAATCAGAACTCGGCAACGGTTGCTGTACTCCGTACCGCTCGCGCTTTGTCATGTAAGTATAATATTTGCGTATTTTATCCATTATAATTCGTACTGCTGTTTTTGTTATTGCGCTTTATGACACAGATTTTGGACTACTAATTAGTATTGAAAATTTAAATGCGTTGTTTCCGAAGAAACGTTAGAAGGCACGTTTTTTGCACAATATCCATTCCCCGACAATGACATGTAACACGTGCCAAGACACGCAGCGAGCGAATGATGGATTAGATTCTTATTGATATTGTTATTTCATTTGATATATAGTTAGTTATTATGAAATAATATGTATAAAAACTTAAATAAAGAATATTTCCTTCACATTTCATAACAAAAGTAAAAACTATTTACGCCAAAATCGAAGATGATAAATGAAGTATGATAAACGAAGATGATGAATGCGGTGTGGAGTCCCGCTAGCGGGAAATGATGGGACGCGCCCGCCGGAGGGTTAAGGTGGTAGATGATTGGTGTTCTGTAATCAATCAGTTCGATGAACTGTGTGTCTTTGGTGTGTGGGTGCCAATAGTTGTTAAAAAAATATTGATTTGATTGTCTTCAATGTAAGAGGATACCCCTGCATATATTAATAGCAACTAGTTAACTCTTTAGCGCTATATTTTGTCTAACGTTGCACACTGAAGTCATGCATTTTCGTTGGCTCTAAAAAATAACTAATGTCTTATTTTCAAAACATTTAAACTTATTCATTCTGAGTGTAAAATTTCTCCTGATTCAACGATTACAAAAGTCGTGCTCACTTGAAAATCACATTATTCCACACACTTGAAGATTTTGATACCGACAATGTTAGATATATATGCTAGTTAAGGGCTTTGTACTTGACAGAGGTTAAAACGTGTTTGCGAACCTGAAATATTTAATTATTGTATAATAATAAATACGATTATATAAAATAATATATAGTACTACAAAGTTTATATTGTTTATATTACAAAGTTTATATTATTAAAATGTTTTATTTTCTGCACCTGAAATAAAAATTAATTTGTAAAGTTACTTAAACCTTCCATATGATGCCCTGTTTTGTTTCTGTTGCTCTCACAAAAGCCACTTGCCTAATAAACAATTACTCCAGATGTAACATCTTTATCCACTAGAGAAAATCTCGCTCCAACCGCCTTAATATATTCAAAACTGTGTTTTGTAAATATTATTTTACATAATTATTTAGTAGTTTTAAACTTCTTCTTTCAATACATTTGGAAATTTATGAATTATTTTGTCAGTTATATTTCTTCATGTAATAGTAGTTTTAAACCTCCCCCACTTTCTCCAACTACCTCGCAACACTCGCCGTTTCTTCTACTGTCAGTTCAAATGCTATCATTACTATTGCGATGTTGGACGTACGTCCGCACGCTTATTGTACATATTTGTATATATATTTTGTATGTTTCTATTGTAGTTTGTAACGGTGAGCCACTACGTTAGTTTTATCGAGTGCTATGTTCCGTTATAATAATTTGTGTCACTTCTATTAAATCAGTAATGTTTTTAAAATCTTATTTTATATTCCTAGTTTGCTTATTTGTATTGTGGCCTGAAGATGGGGTGAAACTTAATCCCCGTCGCTTGGAAAACGACGATGAATAAACTTTTCGTTAAGACATTCTAAAAAAATCGTTTTTTTATAAACAGTCTGTCCATAAAATCCAAGTGGCCAAATAAAAGTAATATGCAAGAAAAACTAATATTTTTATTGATCTTCACTTACGAAAAATATTAACGTTTTACTTTTATTTTTCAGGTAACAAGAATATTTCGCCGTTGGGTAAGTATTACATTCATTTTTACTTTCTGTATTTCGCACGTCATATTCCGTAGTTTCGGTTGGTTCGTTCAGTTGTTTCGCGCGGAGACGTTCGGCATCAGACAAGAGAATGCTAGAGGGCGTTCATCACGATGCGTATCCGGTACAATTAGCGTGGGCGATGGTGATGAAACCGTAAAAAGTCGCCCTAAGGTCCCTTTCTCGCCCGGCTGCCCGCAGCAAAGTCCGCTCCCAAGACTTATGGGAAATATTACGCACTTTTCCCTCCTTTCAGTCCGTTGGCAGAGTGCGCTGGATAAGCGCCCGACTCTTGGCCAACGCACGTCGCACCCCTGGGGGAAGACTTTTCCCCCGTCGCCTCTTAATGTCTCCTTAACCTTCTCCCTCCGAGAGGGGGCGTTTATTAATTAACCTCGTTTTCTGGCAGAAAGCCTAGTGGCAATTAAAAATAACTGCTAATGACATCGCCGACTCCTATAAGGACTTTTTACCACATTTTGGTATTTCTCATGGACTTCGAGCCCTACGAAATGTTTTGAATTTTGTTTCAGAATAGAGGTAGGAAATAATTAAGCAAATACAATAATGGGATTTATATAAATCTCCCTATTCATTATAGTTGTAAACCGTGAATTGTTCGTGGTCCTCTATTCGCTAGTTTATTCTAGGGTTCGTATGGTTTTGCATTGATGTCTTCATAAATAATAAAAAAATTTATGTCAGGAAATATTTTTATAATCGTCCGCCGACGTTTATAAATATTTTATGTTGAAAAAAAGATTGTTAGATCTAGTCTGCGTGTTCTGGTATTTAACCATTAAAGATAATTCTAATTGTTTGCATAATAAATCTTATTTTATTATGAAGTATTTTATGAACTTAAACATTCAAGAAAAATAATTGACGGCTTTTAAGGCTAAATGTACCGAAAAAAACTTGTAGGAAAATTCAATAGATCGCAGCACCATCTGCAGGAATTTACTTTACCAATAACGTCTGAACAAATGGTCCGATTTTCGATCTGTAAACGGCATTTGACTCCTGTTTATAATAGAATTTACGCTACGAAGCCCTTTTTCCAAAAAAAACTAGCAGAAGAAACTCGATTTTTAAAATTTTTCTCGTACTTCCGGGAACAATTTCAAAAATGTGGGCTTATAGCGCGATGGCGACACGCTTCCAGAATCCAACGCCGTGTCAAACATGCAAATCGGATAAATAGGAGCGACGGTAAGTGAAATTTCGAAAAACACCTCACCCCACTCCCCCTTCCCCTTCCACGCCGCCGGGACATTGTTGGCCGGCGGCGCGGTCAAGCCGGCACGGGCGAGACCATCTTCCATCTTCCTTCGAATACCATCATAAGAATGTCTGAGGTATCACTCAAAACACCGATCCCGCTTTGGTGCTGATTTCAAAAGAAAAAATCGAACTAATTGCGTAAATATCACCCATATTCCATCTCCTCACATCGTATTTTAGATATATTGTACTTCTAAGATCTTCCATTACCATTTCACTACCGGAAAAAACAAGCGGAGACAACGCAAGAGCTCTTTTATCCTACGATTCGATTTATTATTTCAAAACGGCGTTTGTCACCTTGATAGAATTCACCTGGTTAATCCTTTTCCCAGTAAAATAACCGAATCGAATTTTTAAAACGTTTTCGTACTTTAGGACAAATTGCACATACTTTCTCATAGTAATCTAATATCTTTGGTCTGGGCCAGTTTTACCATCTTTCCCCATCTTCTGACATCTTGCTGACATCCATCGCCGCCCAAAATACATTTTTTTGAACTTTTCTCATTTTCAGCTTCTTAGTGGTAGATACGAAATATTACTTTTAGGATATTAAAGAAGAGTAAAACTTCGTCCTATATAGGAATTTTCATTGATAAATTTGGAGCCGCTCTTAAGAAAATGGCGTTTAAGCGTTACTGTAAATGCGAAAATGGAAGCTTCGGAATTTTCACAAGAATCTTTCGAGTTTTCGAACAACTTCATTTGGTGACATTTAAAGCACTTCTACTCACAAATGTAATAATGTATAAATTTCTGGAAAAGTGAATATTAATGGCGTGAGAGACACTTAAAAATACATTTATTTATTTTTTGAAAAATCAAAAAAATACAGCCAAATTAATTTTATGTTAACTTAAGAATGCAAATAGCATTCGTACGAAAAGTTTGAAGAAGCAATTTGGAGAAAATGGCGTTTGAAACATTTGTGCAAATTCGGAAGTTTCAGTTCATTTTCACAGGAAACATATGAGTTGTCGAGGAACTTTTAAGACATAATGTAAAGCACATGTACTCGTAAATGTAATAGTAGGGGGTTTTTTTGCACCCTCGAACGTTACGTACTATCGATTTTCTGCTCATTCGCAGTGGCAAGTTTCGCATCACTTTGGTGCATCTGCGCATGCGCAAAAGATCGATAGTACTTAACGTTCGAGGTGGCAAAAGTTCCCTAATATGAACAAATCGCCGTTAAAGAAAATATTTACTAAATGAAAGGCTAGTCAAAGAATTACATTTTTGTAAGTTTTGAAAAACAAAGGAATAGAGCAATATGGCGTTTACGTCATCTCAGAGTACATTATGGTACTATCCTTTCCAAAAGTTTAAGGAAAAAAGTTTGAAGTCGATTTTGAGAAAATCTTGTTCTTGTAATTTTTAAAAATTGCACAAATGCCCTCAATATTGCGCGAAAACTACTAAAAATTTCAAAAAAATATGCATGACCTTATTGAAAGAAACTAAGTATGGAGAACAAATATAATTTTAAGGGAAAAATCTCTATCTTCAATTTTGTAGTTGTAGGGAAGGACGCCGAAAAAAAATTCGAACTTTTGCAATTTTCCGAAATCAGTCAGCAATGAAAATAAGAGCTATGCCACCTTGAGTGTATTTTACTTTATTCTTACAATTAATTTAAGGAAAGTATTTGGAGTAATTTTTGATTGATTGTTAGTTGATTTTGGCGCGTCAACTGCTTTGGTCATTAGTCCGTAAGTGCAATGCATGTTTATTTCATCGTGAGGTGGAAAGAGATGTTGCCCGCTATGCCGATGGCGAGATCCCGGCGCTGACCTTCCGTCCACTAGCGGGGCTTCCCAACCAGGTATCTGCCACCACCGGGGCACCAACCCCAGCCGGGACAAGCTCTAAATCAACCGACCGATTTACCTGTCGGCTTGCCGGGTTCTTTCTTAACAAGGTATCTCCCACCAGCAGTGTACGGCCCACAGCCGGGACAAGTTCCAATCCTCCCACTGGTCTCCCAGCATATATGGTAGTGTTGTGCAAGTTAGTGTGTGTGTGTGTGTGTGTGTGTGTGTGTGTGTGTGAAGATAGGACAAGGAAGAGGAAGGAAATATCGCGCGAGGTCCGTTTGTTAGGGTATTGCTCCGGCATTCGTTTGATGTTGATCGGAGAAACTACGGAAAACTTCCAATCAGAGCAGCCGGTCGCTAGAATTTTCCTCCAGACATCGGTTGAATTCTACATCTAACTGACAAGCTAGTGTTGAAAAATCCTGCCACCGTCGGAACTCGAACCTAGCACCTCTCGGTCAGAGGCATTGCAGTGACATCAGTTGATGCACTGAGCCACCTATCCTGGTTGACATTTTTGAGAAAATGTTGAAAATGTCCCTGGGCTTAATAAAAAGTATCTCCAAAAATTAATGAATGTTTTTAAAAATCGCAGAACTTCGACTCAGACCAGATCGACAGGGGTTTATTCAGTTGAGCAAAAATTCTACACATAGTTTAGGCACTAGTGGTGTTCACATACGCCCAGACAGGCAGACACAGACAGATGGACGGACGAACGGACGTTAAAAAGTCAAAACACACATACACCCTTTCGGTATCACTCAGGGGACCCCAAAACGAGTACTTCCGTTAATATCTCGAAATAGATTTTCCGCAGCATTACATAACTTTGAGTAACTAACACGAGAAAGTAACTGGTGGTGCTACAGAATGGCACAGACTTTCCCGTATTAGTTTTCAATTTCCTATAGTCTCAGCCAGCTATTCGGACTTTGTCGTAGTAAAATTTACTATTTTGTTGGCATGGGCTAGATTTATGGCCTTGCCCCATCTTGCCACCTGCCATTTAATGCACCCAACTTATTTTTTAGGTTTTCTCAATTATTCGGTTTCCTAATGGTAGATTCAAAATATTGCTTTTAGAGAAGACTGAAACCTTGTCCTTTACGACAATTTTCATTCATAAACTTGATACCGTTTTTAAGAAAAGGGTGTTTAAGCGTCTGTGGCAATGTGAAATATGAAGCCCTTTTTCACAGGAATCTTGAGAGTTTTTTTTAAAATTTATTTTAAGATATTTTAAGCTCTTCCATTCACAAATGCAATAATGTTTACAAATCGCTGCAAATGTGCATACAAGGCATGCGAAATATTTAAAAAATACATTTGTGTAAATTTTGAAGAAAAACAACAAAATAATACAACAAAACTTTTTTGTTTCCTTAGACAGTGCATTTCGCACTATACGTACAAAAACTTTGAACAAAAAATTTGAAACCTTTTCAGAAAAAATTGGCGTTTGAGCGTTTCTGAAAATGCGAAATTTCGAGTTCATTTCCAAAAAAAAATTTTAGTTTTCGAAAAACTTTAAATGATATAATTTAAAGTACGTGTGCTCATAAATCTAATAATGTGAACAAATCGCCGATAATGTAAATATAAACGACGTGACAGGCTATTCAAAAGTTTCATTTGTGTTATTTTCGCAAAAACAAAGAATAGAGCAAAATAGCGTTTATGTCATCTCTTAAAGTACATTTCGCAATATCCCTACCAATAGTTTAAAGGGAAAAAATGGAGCCGATTTTGAAAAAATCTTGCTTTGTTATCTTTTAAAGTTGCATATATTGCACACAAGATTGCGCCATAACTACAAAATTGTTTTAAAAAAATGCATGATCTTAATGAAAGAACTAATTATGTACAACAAATTTCTTAGAAAGGAAAGTCTCTATCGTCAATATTGTAGTTGTAGGAAACGCCGAAAAAATTCAATCTTTTGCAATTTTCGAAAATTCAGTTATCAGTGAAATCGGACCTAAGCCATGTGTATTTTATTCAATTTTTACGAGAAATATAAAGAAAAAATTTGGAGCCATATTTGAGCAAATTTTTAAAATATCCGGGGGGGGGTCGTGTAATGTATCTCCAAAAAGTAATGCACGTTTTTGAAAATTGCAGAGCTTCGAATGACAGTAGATCGACAGCTGTTTTTTGTTGTTGTTTTTTTCCAGTTTGGAAAAATTTGTACGCAGTGTAAACGCTAGTGTTGTTCACATACACCAGAGACACTGATGGACGTTTTTCCGTCAATCAATTTTTCGGTATTAAGGACCCACAAAACATGGATTCTGGCTACACCACGAGTTACAGGAAGTAATTTACTATACAACACGATTTATCCACATTTTCATTATCAGGACTCGGCTTTGAGAGTTTTCCTGCGCACGATATAACTTTCTCTTCGTATGAAGATTGAGAAGAGAGATAAAGTAAAATAAATGTTCACAATTTGAAATTCCATTAATAAAATATTAATTATATCGAATTTAAAAGTAACTACTTTTCCTGCCTACTGTTTTTTTTATTTCTTTCTATCAGCAATGAAAACAAAGAGATGCACGTAGAAACGCAGACACGAACAGAGAATCTTTGAAGCACTCTGTTCGAAATCTTTACGTGCAGCACATAGGAATGTCAGCAATTCTGAATTAGTATTAGACAAAATATGCTCATTGCAAAAATATAAACACATTTAAATAAAAACTATTTTTCAAAATTAATTAAATATATTTCCGGAAATAATTTCAAGAAAATTTGGCAATTTGTGAAAATACCTTAATAATTAGCAAATAATAAATATACTATTAAGCAGATATTAAATGATCAGCAAAATATGTAAAATACGTAATACAGTACAAAATTTGTAACGAAAAATTTAAATATTTTGTTAGGATTGCAACAGTTCGCCTAAATTACAAAATGAGAACAGTAGACAAAACATATGTAATTACATTAGACCCGGACTTTAGCCATGAGATCGACAAGCAGTACCGCGAAACAGAATTTTGACGTTACTGAAGATCATTTTTTTACATGACTAGAGAAGTCTATTTATCCGATTTCAGTGTATGATATGGCGTTAGATTCAGGGTGCATCTCGCCAGCGCGCTATTTTACCACTTTTTCAAATATGTCCGCAAGTATAAAAACATTTTAAAAATTCGATTCGGCTATTTTACTGGAAAAGGATTAACCAGGTGAATTCTATCAAGGTGACAAACGCCGTTTTGAAATGATAAATCGAATCGTAGGATAAAAGAGCTCTTGCGTTATCTCCGCTTGTTTTTTCCGGTAGTGAAATGGTAATGGAAGATCTTAGAAGTACAATATATCTAAAATACGATGTGAGGAGATGGAATATGGGTGATATTTACGCAATTAGTTCGATTTTTTCTTTTTGAAATCAGCACCAAAGCGGGATCGGTGTTTTGAGTGATACCTCAGACATTCTTATGATGGTATTCGAAGGAAGATGGAATATGTGAATAAGTAATAGTTTTATACTACTATTAAAGATGATACGAGACCGTTTACCCCTATTACAGCATCACTAGTTTCATATGTGGGGAAAAAATATCTTGAGATGCGAAGTGACGGAAGCATCAACGAAGTGACGGGGTGTCTGGCTTGCTGCCCCCGAAAGTTCAGCCTTCTTGCCCGTCGCCGCGCCGCGGCGGCCGCCGCCCGGCTCGCCCGTGCCGGCTTGACCGCGCCGCCGGCCAACAATGTCCCGGCGGCGTGGAAGGGGAAGGGGGAGTGGGGTGAGGTGTTTTTCGAAATTTCACTTACCGTCGCTCCTATTTATCCGATTTGCATGTTTGACACGGCGTTGGATTCTGGAAGCGTGTCGCCATCGCGCTATAAGCCCACATTTTTGAAATTGTTCCCGGAAGTACGAGAAAAATTTTAAAAATCGAGTTTCTGCTAGTTTTTTTGGAAAAAGGGCTTCGTAGCGTAAATTCTATTATAAACAGGAGTCAAATGCCGTTTACAGATCGAAAATCGGACCATTTGTTCAGACGTAATCGGTAAAGTAAAATTCACTAAACTTGGTGCTGCCACGTGGTGGCGACAAATTGAACTAGTGTCGGTACATTTAGCCTTAAAACTTCGCTGATGCTTCTTCGGTTTACTTGTCGGTTATTCAGTTTGAAATTCTCAGAATAATTTCTCATTGTTGGACGGTTTTTCTGGGTGAATGGAACTGTTTTGGAGTGTCGAATTTATGTTGATGTATTTGCTTTAAATGAATTAAGTTTTCGCACGTACCCTAAGATTGGTAATGAGTTTTACATGTAATGCGTAAGGTTTGTTTATATGAACTGAAAGAGATTCGCTTAAATTGTAAGAGACTAGTGAAAATAGTTCAGAGCGATGTACACTTCGATCTCTTTCCTTTTAATAGCTGAATTGGACGGTGTTGGGCATCAACCGGCTAAGCTCCATTTTTGAAAAAAATGCGGTACGGATGCCATCAGATGCATTGGACCATGCACTAAGTGTAGCCAAACTTTTGGCTCCAAATCTGCAAAAATAGACAAATAATTAATGAAAAGGTAAGTGCCATTAGTCACATCAGGATTTTATATTTCGCAGCAACCGGCTATAATCTAGATCTTCGAATCTGTTGTCCTTAATTTCACAGTATGCAGATTAGCGCTTTATATTCCACTTACGTTGACGTAGTTTTGCTCTACAATGAACAGGGAAGGACCTACGCAGCATGAACGTGGCTAATGTTATCAAGGTCACGGGAGACCTTTGAAAGATGCGTCGTGGGCGCGCGACATCGCCTGCTTGACGTGTCCTTATCAACTTTCCTTCCTAAGCAGCCATCCGTTTCATTTATTTACTTCAAAAACAGTTAAAAACTGTGCTATGGGGAGAAGTGAAATTTGTGCACGTTTTCATAATTCTGTGATCTGTATCCTAAACCATATTCTAGTCGAATTTTGAATACAGAAAAAGAGGTTTTTTTTCGAGTTTTGTTTCAAAATATTCGCTCCTATATATAAAATATATTTTCAAAGGTAAATTAGCTATAAACTCTGCCCTGAACCCTGCCCTGCCCTGTCCTGAACCCGTTCTATGCGATACTCACGAAACTAACACACAGGAACTTATGGATTGCATAGATGCCTTCCCCCTTGTTTTTCGCCCGTATTTATCGACAGGCGTATTTTAACGTGATGCAATAGTGCCGTTTTAGAGGCGAGGCTGCAAGAAAAGTGTGTTTTTGAGAATGCCGAATTGTTTGTCTCTGCGATTCCTTAGCAAAAAACATAGATAAAGGAATTATGCAAAAAGTAACAAAAATGGAAATATAAATCTGTAAAAATGTGTACTTATGAGTAAAATATGTAATACACGTAATAAAAAGTCAACAATTTTAGACACTAACTGATATCAAAAGTGAATACATCGTCGATTTGATTTAACTGAATTAACTTAGAAAAATATGTAGTTACATAATTATTCGTACCCTCACTACTAATGAGAAAGTCTGAATTCAAGATAGGAAAAATAAATTAGAAATATTCCGGAATTGAGTCATTTGAAGTAAAAGCTTGGTTCATTGCCAATGAAATAAGAACCCGAAGTTAAAAAGAAAGAAAAAAGGGAGAAAGTAGACGATAGACAACTAGGCTGGGGTTCAGGTGTCGTGTGTTACCGTCATTAAAATTCAGGATTCATGAACAACAACTGTGAATTGTCGATGTAAATTGCAAAGTATCATTTAAGAAATCACATTTCTATTTAAATGGTAACGGAAAATGAAAATAATACAGGATTGTAAAGTAGAAAGTATTTAAGTCACCGTGATTCGCAGGCAACAACTATGACGTTTTGTTTTAACTGTTTTTGACGTAAACAACGACGTATAATGATGATAATAAATAATGACTTATTTAACTGTTTTTGACATAAATAAATAAATGAATGAACATAGTTTTAAGTAGATTACAAACCATGCTTTCAGTAAACCCGTATTCAGCTACACAATAACTCGAAATTAAGAAACGAAATGCATTATTAAAATGCGACAAATAACAACATGGAGGCGATGACTCCTCCTATGATTGTGATGGTATACCTGGGACTGCTTTGAAGCTCATCCCAGTTAGGGTGAGCGACGCTAGTGCGTGCAGCAAACGGAAAGGGTGAGAGTGGGTGGGGAAGGAATTTCTCGCTATCCCGTACAAGGCGGTATTCGGAGAGAATGGAAGGGAAGGGAGGGAAAAGGAAAAATTGGACGGTCTGCATCAACCAGCTAAGCGCCATTTTTGAAAAAATGAGATATGGACTCCATCAGTTACATTGGACCATGTTCTAAGTGTACGCAAAATTTTGGCGCCAAATCTGTAAAAATAGACATATAATTAATGAAAAATGTAAACGCGATCAGCCACATCATGGATTTTATGTTTCGCAACAACCGTCTATAAATCTAGATCTTCAAATCTGCTGTTCTTAATTTCACATTATGCAGGTAAGCTTCAGATATTATACTCATGTTTGCGTAGTTTGGCGCTTCAATGAATGAAATAATGAAATTACAGTTTTTAAAGCTGAAAATGTAATAAAACCTTTGAACACGTTTATCTCAAAACTTTTATGATGTCGCATAGATTGCATTGATGCATAACACCGTCCATTGCGTTAGGGGTGAAGTTTTCCAGAGTTTTGTGGTCAGTGGGTGGGAGGTTTTTGTTTTTAGGTGCTAGGAGAAGAAAGCTTTAGAATGTCGAAGGGCGGTGAAAAATTGGTAGGAGAGGCGGATTGTTGATAACGTGTTGGTGATGTCGAGTTTGGAGAAAGGCAGTAAAGTGATTTTTCTGTAGAGCGTTGTCAACGTCCTTGCGTGTCGTATATGCCTTTGTCATTGGGAGTCATTTTAAGTTTTTGTCGGAGCCTGTTGTATTTTTGTCACTGGAGGGGTTCTGAAAGATAGGCGTAGAAAGCGTTTTTCTGTTTTTATCAATTTTTGGTAACCGGATTTACTTGACATTGCCCAGATCACAGAGATTTGTACGTCAGTATTGGTTTTAATGTGTCCTGAAAATGTAAGGTGTTGCCTTTGTCGGTGTGAGTGTCAGTACGGGTGTCAGCCAGTTGAGTCGTGTTTGCTTTTTGCGTAATGATGTCAACCTGTTTGTTCCATGACAGTTTGTGGTCAAGAGTAACGCCAAGATGGTGTCGTTGGTCCAATTGATAATGGTGTTGTCTAAGGTTAGTGAGGGTGGAGTCGGGTGAGATTTGTAGGTGTTTCCTCCATTTAAAAAAATGTACTTTTTGTGGGGTTTAGTCGCAGATTATTGTCTTTTGTCCACGTAGTTATGGTGTCTACGTCCTGTTGTAGTAGTCTTACAGAGTGGGGTAGCCTACGTTTTGTGACTGTCAATGCAGTATCGTCAGCATAGGTGTCATAAGTCTGTGGTGAGGTAGGTAGGTCTTTGGTGTAGAGGGAGACGAGGTTGTAGTAGAGGACAGCTCCTTGCGGGACACCAGCGACGATAGGTGTTTTATAGGTACAGGTATAGTTATAAGATAGGTGTAGTTAGCGAAGTGAAGATGGCATGGTTTTCAAATTCGAATATCAAGGAGTTTTTATGGAAGTATTTTAAGGTTTTTTAAGTGAGATAATCCAAGAATAGAAATTGATTACATTTTGCGAAACATTATGCTGACTGAAATACGTACGTGCTTGATGTCACAGCACTCGGCGATTAAGACTTTCTGAGAACGAGCATGAATTGCAAGTGTTTTAAAACGTTTTTTAAATTTTAGTCGATTCCAATGAGTTGAGTGTTACATTATTATAAAATTCTTCTTCCTTAACAAGAATTGGAAATCGTTAGCCGCATCAGAGGTTTTGAACTCTTCTATTAATCTGTTTTTAGGCGTCTGTTATCTCTGATATGTACAGGACGTCTCAGAACACTTACGAAATTCTCGGGCATTTAGGGGTTCGCAGATGATCCTTTTTGACAACGTACATACGGTGGCATTTGCCTACCGCGAAGTTACGCATGTGACATTAACTCGTGATTGGTAGGCAATATTTGTACATCATACATTGCTGTGTGGCTGGTACATGAAATCTCTGCGTCAGGAAGTGCCAAAAACCAAAGTACGATGAAGTACCCCAATTATCAGCAAATATCACATTGGAACTTGATTACATAAATTAATTCACTCCATGCTCTTTGGCAAAAATGATAACCTTTTACTCCTGTACATGATCTTCTAGACATATTGTAACATTTATCATGAGACACCAGAATGAGACAGTGACACCCTATTTGGAGTCTTGCTGTTGACATACTGGAGCCATTTCTTTTGGAATTTTCCGATGTCATTCACCACAACATTAACGTTTATCTCGCGTCTACAATAAAAAAATCTGAAGTATGAAATGCCGCAGCGGTTGTAACGTGTTACAAGATTTATTTATGATGAAAAGCTACATGGTTGCTTCCAAGTGCTATTTGATCATTAATATCTGGAGTCTTCGACACCTGTGTGTTTATTGAAATCATAAATATCCTTTCTTTCCTGTCCAGACCCTTTTCAGCTCGAACGGATTTTAGTAAATGCAGAGATTTAGGGGCCAGTGGTTCAGATGCTGGTTCTGTACATATCAAAAAGTTAGTCAAAATTGGAATTCAGATTTCAGAAACTGCGAATTGTACGATTTTTTTCGAGAGCCCTTCACTGTCAGAAGTACACATTGTAGTATAATTGCTTATAATACTTTTTTCTTTAAATATTGTTTGATTACAAGGTGTTTTTGTAATAAAACATTAATGGCATTACAATTTGGTTGATTTTTTGTCTTAATTTCTAAATGATTACTAAATGTTTTTCATAACTATCGAGTACGTATATGGATTGCAACATCATAACTGGGCATTGCAGGAGTGAAAATAAAAATAGTTAATACATCAAATATGTCTCCAAACGTTTTAACTACTCATCAAATGTTAATAACGTAGTTTGTTCAGAACTTTGGTATCCCAGTTTTCTCTTTATGTTTATGTACATCATACACTAATGACTCGAGTTAATTGTTTCATTTCCTCAGAATCGGCGAAAGACATACATCTTTTTCGATAAAGTAGTTTTTAGGAGAACATTCGGCATCTCTATTAAGGTCTCCATGTGAGAAGCAGGTCTACCCTGGACTAAGAGTTGCGTATAGAGAGTTACACTATCTTCAATTGCTTCCATTACTCTTTTTAGGGAGGCGCACGCAATTGAGCGCTGGTCACGTACTGTGCTATTCTAGAATGTTATAATACATTTTACCTGTAGTGAACCTTGGGTCGTGGTTGTTTTCTATTGTATATACTCTCGTAAATGGTATATCACTAATATGTAGTAAAATCATTCTGTGTAACGTAAGTCTCCTTACCAAGAAGAGGTAAAATTTGTCAAAGTTAATATTTTACGAAGTTTCGACTGCCTTCAGTCATAAAGTTTCACACTCCTTGACTCAGATTAACTCCCAATTTCACACATGTTATGGTCTTGTCGCGCTTCGTTATAAAACGACAATTCATAAGTGGAAAGCAAAACAAGAGTATCAAGATGCCACAGCAACCTATCACAACTCGATCGCAAACTAACTCTACGGACTTGGTCCCGGAGGAAGCTCTCGTGCTTTGATAGCTGGGCCACGCCCGCCTTTAAGAAGCGATCGGAATTATTTATAAGCTTTCCGAGAAATGCGTTTACGAGAACGTTTTATGGCGGGAGGGCGCGTTGCGCCTGTTGCCTTCCCTTGAGCCGCTTCGGAGAGAGCGTCGGCGGGGCGCCCCACTGGGCTTGTTTTCGAGGGCGAGGGCGGGGCGGGGCGGGGCGGCGGGCGCGGATCCGGAGCTTTAGCTCTGGTGGCGGGCACCCGGTTTCACCTGAAATAGTTTTGTACACTCACGTGCACTCACCGAATCTGTGAACTAGGAGGGATATCGGGAAAGAAAGGATACAACGCTCGTAGTTCTTGCAGGGAAATGTATTTTTGCGTTGTTGGTACGATTGTTCAATAAGGAACGAGTGATCGGCAAAGGTGGCTCAGGGCATCAACTAATGACATTGCAGTGCCTCCGACCGCGAGGTACTAGAGTTTGGGTCCCGATGGTGGCAGGATTTTCGATACTAGCTAGTCAGCTACGTCGAATTCAGCCGCTGTCTGGAGGAGAATTCTCGCGGCCAGCTGCTCTGATCGGTTCTTTTCAGTGTTTTTTTTTCAATCAATACAAGGCAAATTCCGGAGAAGAACCGTAAGAAACGGACCGCGGGCCGCGCTCGTTCTTACCTTCCTCTTCCTTGTTCTATCCTCAGCCCTAATTTACCCTCACATGCACTACACTATCACACTTAACGTCCAATCAGAAGCTTAGAACATGCCCCGGATTCATCATCAGTTTCACTGTATTGGATTGTCAAAAAGGACATCCATTACCATTTTTTTCAGTTGCCCCCCCCCTTATTCTTTACATTTGTAAGACAACGAGTAGAAACTGTAAATACTTCATAAAGCACACGAAACTGGAAAGACAAGTCTGAATATTGGGCAATAGTGGCATCTTGGAAATAACTTCCGGGTCAACCCAAGTGATTAGGAAATATATCATCGGTCCCAGTCTCAGGAATGGAACGCTGTGCTCCTCACGATTGCTTTGAGTGATATTGACTGAAGAGTGTCGAGAACAAAAAGTCCATTCTCATTTTGGGCGTGGAAGAAACCCCCGTGACAAGGTTATAGCAGGGTTAAGAAACACATCTTCAAAATAGTAGTTTCAAATCATTTAGAAGTTGGATAGTATTACAACTTATTCCTTTTCTTAATTATACTATATATCTAGGAACCTGTTTGAAATGAAAAAAAAATGTTTACGAGGTTTTTGTGTTAAGTTTAAAATTTTAGTGAGGATGTGCATGAGACGTTAAATGAAGATGAGGTGTTTTTCGAATGGTTATTTACTGGTTTTAATATAATATAAAAATACTTAATTTATAATGTTAAAATACGAACTTGTCAATAAAAATGGTTTATTTCGTAAAACATGAAGAGCATGCAGTTACATGGTGAATTCCGATTATTATGGCAAATGAGTGGCGCTAATTGAAGTGCAAAAGAATATGAAAGTAAAAAAAATCATGCCATTGAGTTAACACAACCAATGTGGGAGCATCAGAAACAAAGTGTACAATTGCAGAGGACAGGAAGAGAGGTTCAAGGGAAGCAGTTCTCATCAACGAATTGGACTTACAGGACGATATTCAGTGTTAGGCTGGGTGCCCTGACCGACTGCTGTGTATCGACGCGAACGTAAATCGTACGGGTGAAAAGTATTATTTTAGACAATAAGCATAATTATTACAGTGGAAGTCATCAAAGAGGGTTCCATTTAGAAGACTGGAACGAAGGTACTGGAAAAATAAATAATTTCAGCGTTAAGCACTATTATACAGATGTTTCAGAATAAATGTCACAAGCTTCTAGGGCATTTAGAGTCGAAAATAATTATTTTTTGCTAGTAACCATATAGAGGGAAATTTTATGTAACTCACACATGTGATATTTGCCCTGAATGTTGGACAATATGGTATGCACATGCAATCTCCTGACTGCCTCAGATCGCGAGTGCAGATCACCTGTGAATAAACATGCCCGAGAATCAGGGACTAGTCACGTAATGTCTCCATAATTGATCGTTAGCAACAAGTTATCACCTTAGACCTCCCATACATCCCCCTATTACTCCCCTAGACATTTATTTATTTATTCCCTATTACTCCCCTAGTCATTTACTCTGAGACAACGGCAATGTAAGGTAAAACACAATACCGTGAAACTCTCTTTTGTTCACCTTTGATTATTTAGTTTAGTCATCGCGTTGTCTCATAAATTGATGGTACAAGCAACGAAGTATTCTGATTGGAATATTAAGTAGTGTTATCTGTTTTCTCGTAGCCACTGGAGTGCTCGTTCCAGGTAGTCGTGTGCACGTCCGCAGATGAATTTCTTATAGGGATACATTTCCCACCCTAGAAGTTTATGGCATTTATTCTGAGAATATATGTTTTAATTGAAGTCTTGGCTATTTGAATTGAGGATAATGAAAAGTGTAACTGAAATCATCGAGTGGGTGCTTGCCAACCTCGCAAGATGACAGACGCACTTCTCGAACAAGACCAGCGCCTAGTCCTGGCTTCTAAAACACATGGTTCATTGATATCATTGCGTAATATAAGCGGTAATTGAATACTTTAGGTGAGGGTTGTGGAACATAAACCATCACAACTAAGTCTACATTTTTAAACGACTGGTGCTGCAACAGAACTAACTTCCTTGCATTACGTAATAATATTTGAATCTTCAAACACGTTTATGTAAATATTTGCCTGGGCTGAGATTCGAATCTTGATCCTATGATTTTTCAAGCAAGCAACTTATTCACAACACAACCCGGTTGACGTATATAACAACATTACTGATGCGTCAAAAACGGAGTTGAACATTCGCCCTTTTCGAATAGAAAACATGAAAATATTCAGCGTCAAATCTGTCATTTGTGAAGGCTTGTTTCAAACAATGTTAATTTTTTCTTCTTTTTTGATGCGTTTCGAAAAGTCATTTTCTTCACTAAGTACTCAAAATCGTACTTTATTGTTTTTGTGTTCGGTAAACACGGTAATTATTAATGACAACGTTCTTCATATTGGTGCTCACTTTATGATCTCAAACCGTAATGAGTCCAACAACGATGGTCACTCGTGAACTTTCTTTAAAGAAAACTAGAAATAGATTTTATAGAAAAGTTTAACACAAAAAGTATCAATAATCCTGTTCTTAGTGAAATACGTCATGGTGAAAACCATGCCTGTTTCAAATACACTGCGTTTAGATAGGTGCGAAATGTTCTTGTGTCGAGACGCCACTATTCACTCAGTTACGACAAGACCACTTTTACTACTAAAGTTTAGCAATGAGTAGTGAGATGTGAAATCGTGTGATTGAAAAAAACGTATGCCTTACGCCAAGCTATCGAAGTACGACTTGTGCTACTGTTCAGGTTTCATTTCAGGATTTGTCGCTGTTCTAAAAGATTGTTATGGATAATTTGGTTAGTGTTGATCCACGAAACCTAATTCACATTCACAAAAAATTATTTGTAAACGTAAAATTTGTTAGTTGTCAGAGAGCGATTATATCCAAACTGGATGGGCGTAGTATTGGGCAGATGGTTTCAGAGACATGAGTTTTGATGAATGACTTTTTTGGTCTGACGAAATATTCCTAGTATGCACTTAGCTTCTTGAGTTCTGATAATATATAGTGTTTCCCCTGTGTCCAGACTAAATCCAATGCCTTTTTTGAATGAGTTGATGAAGGACAAAAAACATTCACCATTGAAATGCAATTGCGGATGTGAGAAGAGATATGAGAATGAGAAATCTGAACGTAAGTGCTTTTATATTGATCTTTAAATACATATTTTTCATAAATATTCAGTGTGTTCGACCATTTATCGACGGTAAGTTCACTTTTGAATCTCTTCTTCGCACATTATTCATTGAAGTAGCCGGAAAGTTTTAATATTTGTCTGGTATCCGATAGAAAGTCAGCCTTTTAAAAGGGGCAACTTATCAAGCATCTGCGCTTTCGAAGTTGCCTAAGAATCAGGGGCAAATGACACGTATGTGTTGGTGGAATTTCCCGCCATATATGTTCTCGTTATAGTTCGCGTCAATTCGGAAGTCGGGCGTCGCGCAGAGAGATAACGAAGATAAAACGTGTGAGCGAATCGGGCGACGTCCAAGACGAGCGAAGCCAGAACAAATGAATTTGGATTCCTGAAGGAAAGCACGTGACCCCAGATGCGCAGAACAGCCCCAAGGGTGGCCGCCTTCCCGGCAACGCGTGCCCGGCACGAAGTTTTTGATGGTTTTATTCTAATTATTCTCATACTGCATGTACCGATTGAATTCTCATAGTGCGTCACTGCTTACAATACAACTGACTTCATGAAACAGAAACATTATACATACATTTATTTGAACTGCATTTGTGTATGGGAGTTGATTAACAATAATTACAATAATAATAACAAGATAATAAAAAACGTACAATACAAAACGATACAATACAATACGATGCAATAATCATACTATCGCTAATATTAAGTGTTATGACAATTATTTCAACTCTACTGTGATATACAACAATTATATGTTAGTGATAATAAAAATCAGTACGAGCTACATAGATATTGGCTAAATTAGATTGAAAAAAAGGCATTTATCACGTTTACTACACTTCACTGCGCTACACTACACTACACTGTTTTGCATTAGATTACACTAACCAGCACTTCACAGCATTTCACCACACTTCACATCACTTAGTTACTCATTTATCATCTATTACTCTCAACTTGTTCTAACTTATTTCTAAAACTACGTGCACTTAGAGGAAAGGAAGTGATCATTTTCGAATCCCTTTCATGCTCTAGAACACTGGTCGCCAAACTTACTAAGTTTGTGAGCAATCATACCGTTTCCAATCGTAATGTGAGCTACCAAGAAACCAAGAGAATTTTTTTTCAAATCTTAACATTATTTATTGTCTATAAACATACATTTCTATTACATATGAAGCAAATTTTAATAAAACTGTATACAAGAAAATAAGAGTCATCTGTCTGAGCTCTGTAGAACAGGTCCAGGTTAGCCAACCTTGAGCATGACCGCGATACCGATGTACCGAAACTTGCCCGACGAACTTATATTAATTGATTGATTGATGTTTCCGGGCGCGTCAACTAATTTGTCATTAGTTCCGTAAGTGTAGTGCGTGTTTTTTCTCGGGAGGTGGTGGTGATCTTTTCCCCGCTGGATGGCGAGATCCGGCGTTGACCTACCGTCGACTAGCGGGGTTTCCCCTCAACCAGGTATCTCCCACCAGCGGGGCACCGCCCCAGCCGGGACAAGCTGTAAGCTCTCGACCGGTCTCCCGTCATGTGTGGTAGTGTAGTGCATGTTAGTGTAAGTGTGTGGGTAAGAGAAGAAGATAGGACAAGGAAGAGGAAGGAAAGATCGCGCGAGGTCCGTGGCCCGTTTGTTAGGGTACTGCTCGGCATTCCGGCGAACTTCTAGTAGCTCGCTATCGACGCTTTGGCGATCACTGCTCTAGACACTTGTAACATGTATTCTGAGACGGCACGGAAGGGTGAAACAATAATGTATCAATGTTTTTCGTCTAATTTTGATTCTGTTCTTTATTCAACGCATTGTATCTCTTGAGGCCGAACATTTAGGGACAAACATTTACTAATTTAGAGGTGGAAATAAGTGCAAAAAATATTAAAAATGGAAGCATGTTTAGGTGCAAAAAGAAAATGGTGCATGTTTAGGGACAAATATATTAAATAATTTTATGCCATTATTAACAAATCCAAATGAATGTTGAGGAAAAACAGGTAATTTACATACAAACTATATTTTTCAAAGCCTGTTCACACATCTATAATATATAACCGTAAAAGTAAGGAACTACATTGAATTACATTGTAGTTCAATGGTGAAGAAATCGAAATTAAAACGCTTATCTGTCAGAAATTTTTGATATTCAGGAAAAGAGCTTTCTACGAGAACTGACACCAGGAGACAAAGTTTAGAGCAATCGTTTCTTCCAATTGCAAATCATCAGGGCTCGTAACCTATAAAATATCTGGATCTTTGGCCACACATTGTTCCAAATTTTGAGGAGCAAACCCTTTGCTTCTGTAAAAATTCGCTACTGTCCAGCGGCCGGTAGTTCAGCCTCCTCTAGTTGGTTGATAGATACAAAAGGGATTTAAAGGATTCGAACACGTGAAGAAAGATGTTTTTCATCCACTGCGACTTCGCCGCCACAAACATCACACTTAAGCGTAGAACCGTCCGAGAGATTGCCCTCTTCTAAGTACTGCTTAGCTAATTCCTCCAGTTCATAGCTTTTTACTTCGCTCATTTCTAGAACTTAAAAAAATTCGAGGCCTAGAATGTACACAGACAAACGTTTTTCGTGACGCCTTTCCGTCAACTTAACAACGGCAATTAATACCAGCAATAGTACAAACGTGTGTCTGGTTCTTACGTGAGTTTTGCGGCCTTTTTTGAAGACCACATTCTCTGAGTATTAGGTGCTGAGCGGGGACATGGGGGAGCGCGATGAGCTATAGTATTTGTTTGAATGATGTTACTGACAGGCGGTAGTATATGCGAACGAGCTCTTAGTTGACGCATCGGTTGAGAAAACATCAGATTTACAATCAGACGTGCGCAAATGTTAGAAATAAAATAGCCAATATTAAATGCATCAGAACTTAACGACGTTCGTTTCAAAGCACCTTTGGCATCGGGAAGATATCCGGTAAAAACGACAGCTCTGTCACGATAAGTGGTAATGAACGACAATGAGTTTCCTTTGCTTTTGTACTTCTGATATTGAAATTAGAGGCAGGTTATTTTGGAGCAAAGCGTAACAAAACAAAGTGCATGGCATGCATATTTTCTGATTTAACTTTAAACAGTGTACGTTCTGTAATGTGAACATTCTAGTAAGTGTTTATTCGGAAATAGGGGAGAAATAGAGGGTCATTTATGAGCGGTGGGGTGATTTAGGTGCAAAGAAAGTTTCTCGAATGCTTTCATTGGGTTCCATAACACGTTAGAAATAAAAAAAATGAAAGTTCCCAGTGCACTTTGTAGGTGTATCACCTAAAAATCTGGTCCTTACTCATAAATTGATTGTGAAACCATTTAAGCGTTCTGATTGGGAAATTACGCAAGGTTATCTTTTTTAGTTGCCACTGAAGTGCAAGTCCTATTTCAAGTAGCCGTGTGATTCCCGTAAAAGTAGTATTTGTTACTTATGGAGATACATTTCGGAATGTCAGCAATCGTAATTTTCTGTTTCACACACCTGAACAATTGGGCTTGGGGATAAATAAGGGACGATGAATCATCTTTTCCCCGGCCCAGGAGTTTTTAGTGTCTTTATACCCATTCCTTACAGGAAACAACATTATTCGCAGAGACCGCAGTCATGGAAGAGAATTTATACAAGTATTATGAAAAAGTCTGAAATAAGAGAAATTAATGAAGGTGATATTTTTGTGTGCCCTTACGTGCAGACGTCAGCATGCATATGATTATCTGATCCGTGCTTTGAGAAGCTGCTTCGTAGTGGGTCTTGGAAGAGTCCCGTTAATTCTCGCTTGTTTCACTGTGGACGTTTACGAGCCACGTGCTCAGTGGGCTGTGATCGCTGAGCAACTGGCAACGGCGGCCAGGGTGTGTCGTTTAATTCCTAACTGAATTCCATAAACAGGTGCACCTTACATTATTACGTTTCATACGCGGTATTGATTTCATTTTTGTTTTATTAGAATGTTATAAAAAAGTTTTTAAGTGAAAAAAATTGCGAAAGCCACATACAACTTAGAAATACGTGTCTGCCGTTTCTTGCCATAGAGTACTAATTAATCTATTAAATATAAAACGATCATGGCTTACTGAAATATGCTTATATTTGCAGTTAAAATGACTAAACAATTGCACTGGATTAATTCCTATAGTTGGTGTTCATTTTCACGAATTGGAACCAATGTTCAAAATTTGTATGAATGATTTAATGCTATCACTAACGCACATATCTAATTCTTATTGTTCTGCTGGGCCTTTCTCCGACACTTTTGACGAAGATTTTCTTCTAGATCAGTGGGGTATGGACCATTCCAGATCAGTCCATTGCTCGACCTGAGGATGGGAATAGCATAGTGAAGGATAGCGTGCGGCCCGTGTCCCGCATTTCAGGGCGCTGCTCTAACATTCACCTGGAAGCGATCAGAAAAAACAAGGAAACCACTGACTAAAGTAGTCGGTCTACGAATTCTGTTCCGGCAGGGGCCACAAACTCACCTGTTTCGTACATCACACAAATGTCCAGCAGGAATTGAACCAGCAACCCCTGAACCAGCCCGCAAGGCACTTCCCGCAGTGTTGGTGAGAAGGCACAATAACAGTATAATATCGAGCATTTGCAAGTAGCTCGTAGTAATCTTTGTCTCAGTCAATAAATTTTGTTTCCCGAAATTTATTAATT